>JBBPLL010000350.1:0-30650 GCA_038089755.1 Leccinellum rugosiceps | reverse complement strand
TACAGACACTACAGAAAACTACAGCAAGGTACCTAGTAATACAGATCTGTACAGAAAAATAGGGGAAACACAACTCAATAATTTTAGTATTAATATAGGCTGAATTTTTTATAGGCTATTGTCTATACATGTATAAGCTTCTCAGAAAATTTTCAGAGGTATAGATATAAATGTGGTTGTGTTATGACTCAAATACTTTCAACCAAATGTGGCTGTGTAAAGGTCTGCCCACTGATGAAGCCTGGAATGAGTCCCAGACTCTGACAGAACAGTGAGTGTGTGGTCCAGGGGGCCTAAGGGAGATCAGGGACCTTAGAATATTTTCCTTTTCTTTCTTTTCCTTTTTTTCCCTTTTTTCTGCTCAATACAAGTTCAATGATAGGCATACACAATAACAAACTTGAAGAAGTAGTAGACAAGCAACCAAAGGACTAGAGTACCTAGAGGATCTTGCTGTGCAAAGATGAAATATAAGCCAAATTTAGCAATGTATAAGATTACTGAAGGATGAATCAGCTGCTAACATGCTCTTGTTGTTTTATGAGGATTGATTGGCTGGTGAATAGTTTTGCGGATCAATCCAAATCAGTGAGTACCATTGCGTGGGAAACCCGAGCCGAGTGAACCATGGCAGAAAACATTGACCTCGAGGAACTCGTCCACCTCGAACAAACGTTCGCAACTTCCGAGCCTCTTTTTTTCTCTATTACCATCTCTCAACGACCCCTTCGACAGCTTCTTTGATGCGGGCCACAAAGACGGTTTCGCGCATGGCCGCATCCACGGCTTGATCGAGGGCCGCGCGCTCGGCGGCGAGAAAGGGTTCGAGATCTGGGAAGAGCTCGGATTCTATGAAGGCTTTGCGTTGACGTGGCAGGCCGTCTGCGCGCAGCGTGGACGACGAGATCAAGACCAGTTCAGTCTCCTTTCTCTTTTTCCTCCCTCCCTCGCGCTTTCTCCCATCCGAACACATCAACTGACTAACGGACCTTCCCCGCCCCTGCTCTCTCTCGCTGGATCGTGCAATCGGACCGTACTATTCCACCATCACATCATAACTCCCCGTCCATCCGCTCGCCCGCTCCCTCGTCTCTCTCCAGACGCGCCCTGCACCATATCAAACATCTCCTCGACCTCATCCGTCAATTTCCGACCGTCAACCCTTCTGCGACCGCGACCACCACCCCCCCAACAATTTCACCCACCGACACCGACTCGGAGCTCGACATATCGAAACTCCAACGCCAGATACGCTCGCGATATAAAGCGCTCTGCGCCTCTCTTGGTGTCCGACCCACGTTGCGCGCCGGACCCGTACCACACGCACCCCGGCCTGGGTCTTCTGGGAACGAGGAAGAAGTCTCCACCGATACGAAGAAACGCGGCGTTTGGACGATTGAGCGGGGAGACGGCGATAAAGAGGACAGGCGGGCAAGCGTGCAGGAGCTGAGCTTCTGAACAGTTCTTTGTGCTGATGTGACGATGTTGGGAACGGGAATCGGGCCGTCGATTGGCGCCACGCCCGGGTCATACGCCCCGTGCCGGATGAAGTTCGTCCGCGGATTCCCACCGGGACTTTACGACGAATCACACCGCATAGTATGCCCAAAGCGGACACGGGTTGTTATACTCAAGAAAGAGGACATATGACGTTTACATAGAGATCCAATGATGTTACACAGTTTCCCAACACCGGAGGACACTTTCGGGTTCGCACTTTCAATGGCCACAAGGGCAAGCCGAACTATTGGTGAATCCGTTGGTGCCGTTCACCGGGGAGCTGATCACAGAGCTGCTGCGGTGGTTATGCCCGTTGTTGTTGGCAAACGCAGGCGTGCTGTAGGCGTCCTTGGTGCCAGGAACGTCCATGCTCGGGTTCTTGGTGAAGAAGCTGTTGGGTTTGAAGAGAACGCTGACGTGCTCCACAGGCATGCTGGCAAAGATAGACCCGGTTAGCCCGAGACGTTCCACGCATGAATGAGATTTGCTTACACCGGCCAGTCCTCCGGGCGCGGAATGTGTGTCGTGCCTGCAAACGAGAGTTCCTCAAAGAGAACGCGAATGATAGAAGCCCAGAGCACGCACCGACAGTGAGGTAAAGCACGATGTCCTCGTTATCGATGCTTCCGTGTCCTTCCTTGACCCATCTGCCAACAGAGTCCTCAGGTTCCTCTCGAGTCTGTGGAACATACTTTCCGCTGGGCCACATCCTTCCTCCCAATGGCCCCTCCTCGTCTCTCACGACCCAGAGCGCCTTGTGCGCAAACGAAGCACGACGGGCGATCCACGAATCGTTCCTTGCCATGAGGGGAAGTAGACCCCCTTTCATCATAATCTGGTACGAGGACGGCTGGCCGGAGCAGTAGTGTGCCCTGTTCAGGTTCGTGATCTTCCATCGGCGCTCGGCAGCCCAGTCAAAGTCGCGCGCGCCGTCTTCGACTTGATTAGTGAGGACACGCTCCTTGACATGAAAGCCGTTGCCCGCAAAGTTCTCCTTTGAGCCCGTCGGCGCCTCGACAGGAACGATGTCGGATTCGATCACCGAGTTGCGGATTCCATCGAGCATCGGGTCGACGCGGACCGAGAAGAGGTGTTGGTGCACGTGCGCATTTACACCTGGTGCAACGACAGTTCCGTGAGGATTCGGTTCGTTAGGACCAGCATTGTAAACTTGTAAAACACCACTAAGCCTGATCTCAAGCTCGATGTTGCCATCTTGGTAAAAGTAATAGTTCCAGATGTATTCTATGGTTGGACGTACGTCAACGAACTACCTCGGAAAGAGTGGGAACGATCTGACCATAGTTGGCAAGGGTGCAGACCATGCTGACCACCAGGCGTCTGCTCCGTACAGTATGCGAACGACCTCCTGGGCGGTAGTCAGTGTGCTTCCAGAGGACGCCAGCATCCTCCTCATGAATGCAAATCGCATTTTTGATGACGAACGCTGTTCCACCATGGGTAACGAAGGCACCAGGCTGTGATGCGCATCAGCGAGCGCTTTCGCTGATCAGACAGTTTACGTACCAGATAGTGGATCTTTCCGAGGCAGTCGCATCCAAGAGAAAGATCGTTGGCCATGGTACCCATACCATATTCACCGCTGAAGCTGGATTTAGTCAAGGCTGTACGTTCGGAAAGGTCAAGAACTTGCCTATCGAATGCAAATTTCCTACTGTGGGGGAATTCTGGTGCACCGTAAGGTACCATCATTTCCGCAAGACTGAGACGATAAAAGATGGGTCGGATCTCTCCGTCATCGTTGTAGGTAATCGTTGATAATGCGATACCTTCGCGGTGGGTGAAAGCTGTTTAGGGAGAATCGCATGTCGGATCATTTTGCGACGTCGAGATACAGGAGGATGCTTACAGATATGCATCTTCCACTTCTGCCATTCGAGCGTATTTCCGTTGATCTTGAAGGACACGCCCTCGGGCTGCAAGACATGCAAGGGCTTGACGTCTTGGCGCGGCTTGTAAGTTGGGTCGGTGTGCTCCATCAGATCCGGCAGGAAATCGAAGGGGGTGAGTGGTGGTGGTATTCGTTCACGATTGGATTTGGCAAACGACTCGGTCGAGAGCGAGAGGGGCCCAGTGGTTTCGACGGTGAGCTCGTGGGATCCATCTGCGGTATGCCTATATCCAGGGGGAAAGTCAATTTGGACGACTTTTTCTGCAACCGAGTCAACGACTGGAATGAAATCCTAAAATATACTCAAGAGTCAAAAATGGCAGGAAGAAATTGAAAGAGGGAGAAGGATTGACAAGAGGGTGTGCGTAGAGATTGTCATGCTCAGAAAAGCGTGCAAACATGAGAGCCTGCTGCAAGCGCTGATGCTTAGGGAATCGGTCGTCATAACCGATCGCCCAACCATCGGCGAATATCTGGTGGGGCTCGACACCTACAATGGTAAGCCGTCAGTCTGTGAGATGTGATGGGGGAGCTCACCGACTTGTCTGGCGAGAGCCTGAACTGTGGGGTCATTGCGAACGATGATTTCGCAAAAGGTGAGCTCTTCGACGGTGATTTGGGGTTCTGAACCTTCGGGGATCTTTTCGAGGGACTCTACTTCCCACTCTGAGCCCTTGAGCACGAGGACGGTGCTGTAGCAACCTCTGGTGTGGCAGGGTCGTATGAGCAAAAGCGCGGCATGAATTGCAGCTCTTACCCGTTGATGAGGTCGAGAAACTAGCGATTGATCAGAAAACGAAGGCAGAAACGAGCGTGTCACTTACATCAGATTCGGCCTTCCTGATGATGTCAACGGGCGCTTCTGGTCTGCCGCCGGGAGTAAGGGGAATACCGAGGGCCGCGAGGACGTCCTTCTTCGGAGGCGGGAGCAGAGTGCACGTAATGAAACGCACGGCCTTTATAGGCGTGTTGGCAGCAGTGTAATGCCTAATGGCGAGGGACACTGCATTAATCTAATTAAGACGTGCGAACATCATGTCAGAGCGCATGCGGAACGACGAGGACCAATCGGGATCGACAGACCTCGTCGGGGGTGAGGGGGTCGAGCGGGTGCTTGTACTCGAAAGGGTTGGGTACAAAGGGCTTGTACACCGTCGTGGAGACGGGGGAAAGCGCAACTGGGGCCATGTCCTGGGGCAAAAGTGGGCTCGGGAGTGAGACAGAGGCGAAAAGGCCACTGGGGGGAGACGAATCTGGGAATTTGACCCTCCTCTTTATAGGCGTGAGGCGAACCGGAGAACCCGGTGCGCTAAACTGAGAGCGTCCTTATCATATGTGACGGAGTTAGATAAGACAACCGGGTGGACCATGTCCTCCCATCCACATCCAAAGTTCTGTCCTCAACCTGCCACTCGTGGAGACTTTCAGATCTGGGAAACGTTCAAGCTAGAGCGTGCTAAGTCGACGAAGCGGGGCGAGCAAAGATACCGTTGGACTAAGTAGTAGGCCGAATAGAATGATGGTCAAGTGGGAATAGAGGTGCTTTAGATGGATCACATGTGCAGACGAGTAGCTCAGGTACCACGCGCCACCGTAGATTCAGACAAGACAGACGACATTGTGTGGTCAACCAAGCTGCGGCATTTTTATGTACTCGGGGCGCGTGACAAGTCATTGCAGGACCCCATCAAGCGCCTCGAGGACGGCTGATATGCACGAGGCCGGGAACCGAACACAAACTGGTAGTGAGAAACGCCATGGTAACGACATTCTTGCCTGATTAGCGTCTTCCGGTTTGGAAGGGATTGACCACCATGACCGTCGAGAACACCGCCCTGCAGCCAACTTGCTGTTCCTCAGAGCTCCCCCTCACGCCCATCTCATCCACGACGGAATCGCACGACGCCCATTCGACCACAGAACAGAAGAAAAAGAAAAAGAAAAAAAAGCCCAACAACCTCAAGTCTCCCGACATGCCCCCTCGAAAGCCCGTGCCAGATGTAGAGCGTCCCCCAACCGTGCTCTGCATCAGTAGGAACAAACACTGGAAATACATCAGCTCGTATCACGTCAGTCTAGTTTTCTGCCAGTTCTCCGTCTCGCCATACGAACAGTCTTCCACGCAGGGTCCCTGGCTTCAACTACCTCTCGAGTTGCTCGAGTCTCTTCTCATCCTCAACCTCGACCCCACAACTTTCGCAAACACAAGAACTCCCTCTCAATCGCTGATACCTCCTCACGCCATACACCCACCACAGGCACGCGCGCTCCCCCGCCTGCGCGAATCTGAGAGAACGCCCTTACCGCCAGACCCACCCCGTCGGTTGCCCCTTACCACCACGACCTCGTCCCCGCCTCTCTGGCCCATACCAGGCAAACCCGCTCCCCCACACATCGACCCAGGCGTGTTCCGCAACATAACAGCAATCCGCCGTCTAATCGATGAGGCAGCTGAGCTCTCCGTGCGTGCATCGTCTGGTCTATCCCACAACGCCCTTGGATCCATCCGCGGAGGGAACAACGGCGCGTGGTCGCCCACCCAGAATGTCAGCTTCGATGGTGCCGGAAACATGAGCGGTGGGAGAAATGTCGCCATGAGCGCGATGCGTATACATCGTCTTCGCGCCCAAGCAATCCAGAAACTCGCAGCCGCTTACAAGGCAGACGAAATCGCCAGCAGCGTCATGATCATGCAGGGCGGAAGCGTGTTTGACGACCTTGCAGAACGTGTCCTTCGACACGGTGAGCGCCTCGTCTGCTCCCCCCTCTCGGTAACGTAACCCCCATCCCACATTAGATCCCAACGACCCCGACGCGAAATACGTACACTTTTTTCATGAAAAGATACCTTCTCGGTGCGTGAGACACGATCGAAACGTGCCCTTTTGACTGTTACAACAGTGCAAACAGGCAGTTGGCAGATTCCACGACTACCCGCGTGCTTGACGAACTCATTGCTGCCAATCCGCAGCGACTCGAATATTATCGTACACGAGGCATCGTGCATTGTTTCCGCGACGAATACACACTCGCTACCAAGGACTTTACCTATGCTCTCAAGGAAGCTCGCAGCGCTCGCAAGGGTCGGACTGCACACCATACCACTGCGTTACCCTCCGACTCACGCGGAAAGTGTGGGAAGAAAAAGAAGGGATGTAACAAGACAAACGGCGAAGCTCCACCAAACGGCACAAGCGACCCTGCCGAAGCGTCCATCGTAGAAGTTCCGAACGGTGAATCACTCTTGTTGCACCCCTCCGTCTCACCCGACGCGCCTGATCCCATCGAGCCTCAACTGTTGTTCTTGAGGGGCGCGGCCTATCTGCAGCAAGCCTTGCATCTTATCGAGTCCACGATAATGAAACTCGAGGGCGTAAGGAAACCAAGCTCAGCCTCTGACGGTACCGAATTGCGCTTGTGCTATCTCGCCAACGGCCGTTTTGGCGGTATCGAGATTGGGAACCCGGATGGTCCTCTGGGGAAGGCGGATAGTCCAAAGGCACGCGCGTACAGGGGCGCGTTGGGCGAGGAGAGCTTCCGCGACGACATTTGCGGGTATCTGCGCAAGTGCATTCGAGACCACGAGCGCTTCCTTGCCCACTTTGACACGCTCGAGGGACACCCGCCCGCCCCAGTCGGGATCAAGCCCGCCGACCTCGCGCGCAAGGTCGAGATCGCGTTCTTGCTCTCCGAGATCATGCGTCCCGGGAACCACTGTGTGGCAGGGGCAGTAGGTCTCTCCGGCGCCGAGTCTGGACTCCCGCCCATGTTCACGACGTATCATCCCCTCCTCGTCGAGTCCCATTTCACCATCCTGACCTGCCAGCTCATGCTTGCAGAGCTGCCGACGCTCCTGAGGACGTTCGTGCGCACGGCCCTGCTCACCGACGGGCTCGAAGGGTACCCCATCTTTTTGCCCCCGAGGTCCGTCGCGCAGGCCGAGTTCATCGAGGTGCTCGAGCGGCTCGCGTCTGGCTGGCGAGTCGGCATTCAGCCCCACTCGGCGATGCGTCCGGCTGCATCCGTGATGCGTAGTAGGATGGCGATAGAAGCGCCTCCTTCCCCACGCCCTCCCGTTTCGCCGTCGAGCTCCCTAATGGCTTCTTCCTCTTCTGGCAGCACCGTCAACTCGTTTGCTACCCCATTTGCGTCTACCTCGTCTGCGACATCCACTTCGTCTGTAGCCGCCGTCGGAACCACCACCACCACCAAGGGCGGCGCAATCACTCCCAAACGTACTCGTGCAGACTTGGCCGAGGCGCTCGACTGTGCACGGATGTTGCTCGTGCCCGTTGCTGCAAGACAGAGAGAGCGGGTCTCTCAAATGGAAAAACTGTTCAATACCACTGCCAAGAAGCCGCTGAACATCAATATCCCGCTTCACGGCCCCCGGGTGGAGATCATCCTCGCTTGGCTCGCAGCTGTTCATTTAGTGGAGCTCGAAAGCGTTCTCGCTTGAGGCTCCATTATGGACGATTGCCAACTGGGGGGGGAACATGGACAGAAGATCGGAATGAATGGTAAAAGGATCTCACGGGAATCTGTTATGTCTAGGTGGAAAAAAAAAACGAAAAAAGAAATGATCAGGTCGGAAGTTGTGAAGTCCTTGATTGGTTGAGTTGGTGTAATTCGGATCCATTGTCAAGCATATATACATTATTGCACGCGTCTCCTTGCTGCGAAAATCATACATCGGAGAGAGAATGTAAAATTGTGCACCAGTCACTGGTCGTGTTGAATTCGACGAACGTTTGTCTTGGTTTTGATCAAACTCGGCATCATTGAGACTTGGCCTGGGGGGATCAAGCCACCGACCGCCATGCACGAGCTGCATGTCAGAACCTTGCGGCAAAGTCCGGGAAAGAAAGAGGGATTATCTATCATGCCATCACCGCTCCTTGTCCTTCTTGTCCTTGCCTGCCCGTGTCATCATCATTCCTCCGGCATTCAAACCGTCCACCCTCGCCTGCCGCGCGAACGGCTCGAAATAGGCCGTGACCCATGGGACGACCACCAAGGCTGCGGCGAGCAGAACGGGGACGAGGAAGCCCACGGTGGGAAGGAGGGTGGCTGGGAGCACGCCCACGTACGTTGGCTCGAGGATGACGACGAACGATATGGATCCGTTTGTAGTCTCCTGCAGGACCACCGCCACCGCCTCTTCTTCCACATCTGTCATCATTGTCTTTTCTTTCTCCGCCTTCACCGGCCAATTTTGTATCATCATGGCTTGATGGGACTGGGGCTGGGGCTGGTGAGGCTCGGGATCAGACCGAGCCTCATGAGTATGATGAGACTGCGCTGCGGATGGTGGTGGTGGTGCGCCTCGAGGCGAACGCGATCCGGGGCCCGGAGCGGAAACGCCTGCGTCCACAGCGCGAATGCGTGCGTACCTGGCACGCGTGGTGGTGATAGTGGAGGAAGTGCGTGGCGTCGTAGCCGTAGTCGCTGTCGACGACGCGTGGCTGTCTAGCCCAGACGAGACCGGTCCTCGAGCCTCAATGAACTCGGCGAGGAGCTGCTCTGGGGTGTACGTCGTTATCGCAAAGTCCGCGGGGATCTGGATCGGTTTTGGGTGGGTGGGTGGTATGGTTTTTTTGTTTTTACATGTGTTCAGCCACACATAGAATAAGAGAAAATGGAGAAAGATGAGGAGGCGCGTGAACTGCTAGGACCCTGGACAAGAGAAAAGAACGCCCTTACAGAAGCAGGCCAGGACAGGCGAAGAGTGAATGTGGAGTAGGATGCCCATTTCGCATCGTCGAGGTCCAGGAAGAGCCAGAGCTCGTGGGGGCACGAAAACGGGGGATGGGGCGATGCTGATGCCACGGTGTCGGTGTCGTCTCTGCTTCGTTCACGTTCACACACCCGACGGAGGGGCGTATGAAGTACAGCAGGTTCGAGCGAGCATCGCCGCTCATTATCGGACGGGTGGAGCGTCGACCTAGAGGGGATGATAAGAAGACCAAAAGGAGCTGGAAAAAAAAAACTGCTACCAATTTCCGACCACATCCCAAGGAAGATCAACAGACCGCTCTCGAGAGGACGAGAAGTTGATAATTTCCGTGTTGGCGGCGACGTCGTGACATAAAAAGGGTAGGAGATGGAGTACTAGAACCAGATGGAGCGATCGCTGGCTGAACCAGTTGAGCTTCATGTGCTCGGACGGCTGTTGCCAAACGGTGCTAACTAAACCTTGTCCAACTTACGGCCGGTACAAGGTAACTACATCTCATCTCGGTAACAATGAAATTCAGCATCTAGTGTACGTCTTACGAAACTCTGTAGGGTTCACTGCCAAATGAATGGTACCTACACCGATAGTGTTTGCACGAGGCATGGGAAATATCAAGGGGGGGGACATATGAAGGGGGGTGGACATATGAATGGGCGGTCGTCTGGGAACGGCAAGTAGGCGCCACCGCCGAGAACCATCACGGACTTTCAAGACTCGTAGCTAACCTTGATTTTCATACTCAGTGCAACATCGTCCGAGAAGGTCCATTCAAGTTTTACCTTCAATAATTCGCGATCCTCAATCTGTTCACGCCATCCAACAGCCTATCCATCCCTTCACGGACCGACGCGAACCTCAGTATTCCACACCTCTCGCTTTCGACATGCTGGCATAGACCGCTGAGCGTGCTGAATTTCGCAAGACAAGTAGAGAGAGGGCATCGGAATATCTTCTCTTGGTGTCTCGGGCTGGCGAGATGGCGGTTGAGGTCGCCCAGCGTCCCGAAACGGTTGTGGCAGAGCACACACTCGTACATCTTGACATAGACGTTCCATGACCGTTCTGTGGCAATATATGCGGAATCGGTGAGGAGTCGTGACGGAATGGTGATGACATTGTCACGATCGTTGAGCTGGACCCATTGTCTGATCTTCCTGTGATCGGCACCGGACGGGCACGATCCGGCTTCGAGGTGGAGTATCATTGCAGACTTGCTGACAAACGATTGGGTGCAGCCAAGGTGGCGGAACGCACACGGAACGTTCTTTGGACGGTGGGTGCTGGAGTTCATGTGCTAAAGTGAATATGAATCCATTGTTCCATAAATAAAAATGAGTGCATGTACTCACCGAATGCAGGTTGCTCTCCGAGTTGAAAACACGCCGACATTCAACACAGTAGTGATGAGATTGTCGGTTGTGCTCATGTAACCCGGTGGCGTTCTTGCAGAACTTGCCACATCTTTCACAGTAGAAGTGGGCGTTCAAACAGTGCGTGATGAGGGTGGTTTGATCCACAAAATCAGTGTTGCATTCGTGACAGTAGTGATGGTGCGGACTCTGGATGTAGTGTTGCCTGAGAGCATGCCAGGAGACAAAGTCCCTATCACAGTCATCGCAATAGTTGTGAAGGGAGGAGTTCATCATGTGCTGGCGATAGGAGGACCATTGGTTGAACCAGCGGTCACAAGGATCGCAGTAGGGCGACATGTTGACAAAGGGCAAGCACTGAAACGACGCGACGCTTGCATATAGGGGGTGTCTGATGTCTCAGTTACCCAGATTCGGGGTCCTACACGCGTTTGCCCCATCCACGTGACCACGTTTCTTGTTCGTCTACTATACAACATATCAATGTACTCCACCTCAGCTCAGAAAGCAAAACGACGGACGCACGCGCGTCCAGAACTCACCGACGAGCAGAAACAAGAAATAAAAGAGGCATTTGAGCTCTTCGACACGGACAAGGATGGCTCCTTGGACTACCACGAGCTCAAGGTCGCGATGCGCGCACTTGGCTTCGACATGAAGAAGGCCGAGGTCCTCAAGATCCTAAGGGACCACGACAAGAGTGGCCACGGCCTCATGGAGTTTGAGGATTTCGCAAAGATCAGTTGAGTTCCATTTCCTTCTCACCCAAACTAGCGCGCCCCGTTTTCTTTTTACTCACCCTCGGGACTCTCCAGTGAGCGAGCGGATCCTCGCACGAGATCCGATGGAAGAGATCCGTCGTGCGTTTCAATTGTTCGACGACGATAACACGGGAAAAATCAGCCTACGGAATCTTAGAAGAGTGGCCAAGGAAATCGGCGACCGTCTGGAAGACGACGAGCTGTGAGTCCCAAC
The DNA here is from genome assembly GCA_038089755.1 of Leccinellum rugosiceps. Taxonomy (NCBI): domain Eukaryota; kingdom Fungi; phylum Basidiomycota; class Agaricomycetes; order Boletales; family Boletaceae; genus Leccinellum; species Leccinellum rugosiceps. Next base: position 19,156 of record JBBPLL010000350.1, on the reverse strand, counting down.
CGATCGTCCCCTCCAGCCGGTCTCTACTTTTAGAGCGCAGAACCCTGCCAGGAGCGCAGCAGCCGAGCCCACTGCCTCGTTTCCCTACGCGGTCCTGTGCGGTCGTCTTTTCCCTTGCCGTGCCGATTTTTGTCCACCGCTATTTCCTAAAATCGCGGTTGTTTTTCCATTTGCGGTTCCATTTTTGCTCACCTCTGGTCTTCCATTCTCCCTAGGCAGGCAATGATAGACGAATTCGACCTGGACCAAGATGGAGAAATCAACGAACAAGAATTCTTTGCGATCATGACAGATGATGCATAGTCCCGCGCTCAGCCTCCACTGCCCCGTTTGGACTCCTTGCACAATAATATGTCGTACAGATTATCACGATACCGTCCCCCCATGAGTCACCGTCTTATTTATCTATCCTTCCTTGGCCGTGACCCCCCGATCATGCTCGCTTTCAAAATTCAGATTCGGCCCTGTGACATTGCTGCCAGTCACTGGTACTTACCGCTACGTAGGGTAGGTCCTACTTTTCTCTTCTCTTCTTTTTTCCACGCACCCGATCATATCCTGTTAGCCGGCCTGACTCAATGATTCCTTGCCAACCAGCCACATGATCGCAGCCGTATTCAATCTTTACACCCCCCCCTCTTGAGATTGGGAGAGCCCTCCAAATCTGTACGCGTCACACAGTCAATGGCAGTCACGACGCAGCCGCCGCATCTGACCATTCCCAATCGCGACCTGAGTCAGTGATTCGGATTTCCGCCGAGACATTGATTGCGTCTGCCAAGCGCAGCATATTCGCTGAGTCCACACAGACCGCCGGAGCCTCTTTGGAAATTTGGCGGCTGGCATGGGCACTCCATCTGATCGGGCGTGCTAAACCAATGTCTTGTGATTTATATGATCGGAAAAATAAAAACGAAACGAGACACGGCACGGCATCGTTCGTCCGAGATACAGACCCCAGATCGAGAGCGTTGGCAAGCAAGTTTATCACATGAACATTGCTGCACACAGAATAGATCGCGTTAATAAACCCTTCGTCATGAGCCCAAGACGTATCATATACTTTACAACCATAACGTATTTGCTACATACTTTCCTCCAGAAAGAGATATGAATATGAAAAACACATGAGGCGTTTACCCTGAGCGAATGTCCAAATCGTGAAATGATGCAGAAATAATGATACAGAACCACAATCCCCAACCGTGTCCGCCCGTGAGTCGGGACAGTGATAAAATAAGAAAAGAAAAATACAACAGCAGCGGCGAGCAGCAACAAAAAGGTGTCGTGAAGAGGGCGTGGCAAATCCGTTAAAGCTTTTTCATCTACGAGTGGTGGCGGCAAGCGCAAGAGAAGAGTGGTGGATGGATGAGCGAGAAAGAAAGGAAAGAGTTTCATGAAAAGCCAGTACCAGTTGCCAACCCTGAGCAGAAGAGGGCCCGGAAGTTGCCTTGATGACACCCGGGGTGGCGCTGGGGATTGGACTTGAAAGACCGAGGAGTTTCACGGAAGCATGGTGCATGGAAGTATCGCGGAATCCAGGCGAGGCATAAAAAAACCCAAGAAGTGTCGAAGCAAGGGGCAAGGGACGGCATGGCCTGTGGGCATATTGCACGCGCACAGGAAACCATGTAAACCAGTGGCAGGAGATGACGATGAAAGTGCGCTGCTTCGACGACAGCGCGGAGCATGGAGCAAATGTCCGAAGTGAATGGAGGAATAATAGCTAGGATGAATGAAGACCACATGTTGGGAAATAAGACGAATAAGAAGAGCAGCCGTGATAGAAAGGAAAGCGCATTGTCCACAGTTGTCAAAAAGTCCGACTGCCATCAGGTTGCGGTTGAGTACGACCTCGGGCTGTTTGCCCCGCCCGGCTGGCAAGCACAAACCTTTGTACCATGTACCTGGGATCTCGAGTCTCATGCATCTCCGACCCTCACGCGTTCCATGACCTTTGGCAGGTCTTTATGAACCTTCATATGTTGGCCGAGGTTATCGTGTCGGCTGAACTCCTTACCACACCCAGGATATGGGCATTTGTGCGCTATAGAAGAGTGCCAGTTAGTAAACAACGTGACGGAGATGCGTGTATAGAACGCACGTTTCTCATAGGTGTGAATGCTTCTGATGTGTCTCTTCAAATGCTCTCCCCTCGCAAAGCACTTGCCGCATCCGCTGACGTCACAATGGTAAATGCGGGCGCCCAGCGCCGCATCTCTTTGGCCACGTCCTACGCCCGCACCGCTCACGGTCGGCACTCTCCGGCCCCTTGACTTTTTCGTTAGATTGGGAACGGGAACAGGGATGGGCAGGGTCCTCGCGTTCTTCCGTATCTTCCCCGGATGTGTAGATGAAGAAGTAGGTGACAAATCAGAGGTAGAGATGAGAGGTGATCTGGGGGAACCTTTCACGGCAGAGGGTGAGACATCTGGACCATATGGATGATATCGCACCGGATTTCTACCGGCTATGGATCGAGAACGTAAGTTCCGCGTGTTCTTTGACGTAGTCCGGGTGCGTGGCACAAAGTCGCCGTCGTCGTCGCCATCCTCCTCTGGCCAATCATAGTCGAGGTCACCGCCATTCAATTCTTCGAGTTCCTCCGCATCTTCACCACAGGTCCCTGAAAGCGACCCTCGAACTAATTTCTCCGTGTAGTCGTAAACTCCCACCGTCCTATGTCCACCGTTCGTGATGCCGTCGTGGAGGCACAAGGGTTCAACGTCAGGTTCTCCTTCGGCGTCTTCATCCCCACCGTCTGGCAGCTCAGCAAAATCCATGATAGGGGATACCTCTGCCGGTCGGACGGTTCGTTGTTCTTGCAGACCCTGGGTTCGTACCCTCAATGCTTGCCGCTCCTGTTGTTGTTCCTGTTCCTGGCACGTGCGCTCGCAATGGCTGACTAGCGAAGACGCAAAGTACGCTGAATGTCTTGGGACAGGGGCAGACAAGACAGGTGGGTTCATCGTTTGATTGGCCTGTGGCTGGCTATACTGGAAAGTCAGATCGAGAGCCGAGGATGGCTCGGTGGGGGCTGTGATGCGGAGGCTGTGAGCGCTCCCGAGATCCCTGGGGAGACGAAAGCGATGCAAACCTGGCTCCAAGATGCCTCGAAAGGTCCCATAGCCGTTGCTGGGCCCGGCGACGTCCGCTTGCTGATTATACAACTCAGGATAGGGGATATCGCTTTCCTGTTTGACGCTGGTGGCCTGCTGGAGCGAATACCCTGAGGAGAATTGCTGCGCTAATTGCGTAGGCGCGCTGGCATAATGCCGGGAAGGAAGCTGTGGATGGGCGATATCTGGCTCGTCGATTTCCAGCTCATAGGGTTGCGCGCTACTACAGGTGGCCCTTGCGGCTGGATGTGCGGGGGCCGCTACGGGTGGCTGCGCAGGATACTTGTGGGGGCCGTGATCCTGCCGCTGGATCTGCTGTATCGGCGGATATTGCGGTTGGAACTTTTTGACCTCGGGGGACCACGAGTAGCTCATGGCGAGGGACAGATTCAATGGAAGGGGAGCCGAGACAGGCTGCTTGTAATACTCTGGGTTATCCAGGGTGTAGGCGGGGAGGGGAAAGGGACGAGCGCCGACGTGGCCATACGGGTAGCCGACGGAGATGTCGTCCGAGATCGAGTAGGGGTAATAGTCATCGTTCCCGGTCGCGACATGGGCGGCCATGTCGTTATCCATGCTATCGATGGGTGGTTCTGGAAGGGGGCTCTCGTTGGCAGACGAGGAGGAGATGGGAGACTCGGCAGATGCGGCGGAGACGTCTGACGGATAAGGACTGTAGCCGAGGCTTGTCTGACGGAGGGGAGAATGGAGAGATGGAGTGCGATATGACGAAACGGTGTGAACTGGAGGGGAAAAATGGCCGTGGCTGTAGGGAGGGAGGGGATTGGAGTGTGAGTGGGTAGCGGTGGGATATGGGTCGCCAGACATTCTGGCGATGCGTACGGATCCCTGTAGCGGTGAGTGACTGCCAGAGGGGGGTGCGAAATAAGCAAAGCAAGCCTGCATTTTAAGGCAAGCGGACCACCCGCTGATTATTTAGTGGATGCCAAGATGTGACTGGGGAACGGCCGGAGCGTTCTATGGAAATATGCAATTGATATTGTTGGAAATTGTTGGTCATACCAAGAGTAAGAACCGACGCGCACCAGGCAATGGTCGGCTGTAACGCTCAGGTACGGGGAGATGATCGAAGAGTGGCTGTGAAGCGACAATTGCAATAGACGGGGGGGCGGGCGGGGGGGATCGTGGATGGTCGTCAAAGGGTCGTTAATGAGCTGTACTGCTAGTATTTGGAGGGAGCAGTGCAGACAATAAGTAGCTGGGATATACATACATGTGTACTCTTGTTGACCCCTTCTTCGACGAGTTCACGGACACGGACTGTCGGCGTATCCTTTCCATAAGGGTCTTCCTCTGCGGTAGTACTGCCACAAACACAACTCATCGGTGATCATCGCGCGAGTGAGTCAACCACCCGTAAAACTGGATCAGTTCAAGAATCGGCGAATCTAAAGTTTCGAACCTTCCATCTCCGATCCCAGCACTGTCTGATCAAGCCCGCCAAACGTTATCACTCTTATGTACTCTTCCATATACATCCTCACTGGCTGCAAATCTCACGCTCGCCGTTCCCGGACACCATCCAACGTAAAACTTCTTCTCGTCCTTGTAATGCCGTCCTTCCTGATCCCTCCTCCACTCCCCCCGACAGCTTCGGTGTCCCCACATCCCCCAGTCACCCTTTTCTTTATGCCCAAATGGGCCGCCCGCCTACGCGCCCCGCGTCCGTTCATTTCAGATATGTACTATTTGTCCAAATACTCCATCGTCCGTCACGCTTCGACTCGATTCGATGCGTCCCTCGCGAATGTAATTATGAGCGACTTGCCCCTGCTGTCAATTTGTTCCCAGCATGTCCGATCATCCCATTGAAACCGCTCAACCTTCGATTTAGTGTTCCTGCGGACCCTTTCGTCTCGTCCCGTCCCATTGTTCCCTCTGCCCCGTATTTTTCCGTTCCTCGTGATTCCCGATAGCTATCAATATCCATGCATCGTAAGCAGGTGCCGTCCGGCCGTCAAACGCGGGAGCGAGCCACTAGACGTAAGTGAACGCCGGAAGGTGAGAACCCCATCAGCAGCATGCCAGAACAATGAATGAATGGAACGCATCCAGAATCAGACAATGACCCATCATCTCATCACGCTGCCATTCCGGATCTCTGCGGAAGTAGCCTATTTCAACCAGACACGCACGCACGCACACTCTCGTCCGCTGACCGAGTCGAGCTTTCCGCCTGGGCCACGGTCTCGTTCCGAATGAATGTGCCCTTTCATCTTGCATCCGCCGCTCAAGCTCCACGTCCTGTGCATTGTGAAATCCCTTTTGTAGACATGCTTTCATCGATCAAGACAGTTGCGAGGTACTAGAAGCATCCCCGTCGTAGCGCTGATGGCTGAGCGTAAATGGCAGGATTCTGTGGGTGCTGCATTTTTTTGGGTACAGTACCCGTCATCTTCACACATCAAGACGAGAATGAATGCAAATTCGGCACTACCTGCATGCATGTGGTAAGCATGGCTCCACCTCGAGGTGCGGCTGATTCAAGGCGTGAGGATCCCAACCCTGGCCAAAGAAAGAACGTATTTGGTCAATGCGCAACTCCGGTGGCACGTTTTTTGCTATCGCGATTTCCACCATCCAAGCGAATTGCCGGCCAATGTTGTGGAGTAGTCCGATCACCGAAATCTGCCCAAGCTCAGCGAAGCTCTCTCGGGTACCCGTCGAGTCCTAATTAAATATCCCAAACTTTACAATTATTACAGACCCAAAAACACAAAACCAAACGATCCCGTTTTTGCAATATGGCCGATTGGGGTGCACCGGCTTGCACCGTGGGTTGATCGCGTAGACTGGGACAGAGGATACGTCGGCTATACGCGGGAGCTGTCACGATAATCAAGATAATGCGAGATCGTCCAAGGGACATCAGACCACCAAGGCACCGGCTACCGCCCACAGGCAAAAAGCAAGAGACATGAAAGGGTGTCATTCGGGCTGAAAGGTACGAGGGATCAGTGCCATAAGTGATCACATATGAAAAGCTTGGCGAGCAACTCTCAAGTCTAGTCCATTCAGGGATCCGAGATAGCCTTATCACTGGCGCGAGGGAAAGCATTGGGATCGTAAGAGGCAAGAGGAACGGCGAATGCATAATCGCGTATGGTCCCTGCGGAAATGTCAACCAAGAATGTTCCACCGGGCTTAATAACAGCCTATCCATGAGAACACTGACATACCTTATCGAGGGCCACCGCGGATCTGCGGAGTACTCATCGGTAGTTTCTGCATACCTTTGCGCCCGACCACGCATTCTGCCCCGAGGTATGTCCTTTGTACTAAAAAAAGTACACGCGTGTGATACGACCAGCGAAATTTCAGAGCCGAAGGGAAAGCACGGATCCGAGTACCGACAGAGCAACTGATAAATATTTGGCAGTGCCTCGTGTTGTGTGTCGGTGCACGAGGAAACGCGGTCTTGTCATCAACAAAGGAGCGGGACAAAGCTGTTCGGCGTCAAGTACAGTGCAGGTGGCGTGCCGTCGGGGTTGGCGATGCAGGATGAGAGCAGAACAAGAATGGATGAAAAGGCGCGAGAATAGGCAAGCGAAATGCCCGACTCCGGTGCGAATGCCGCAGGAGGGCAGGAGACCTGTTTTGTTGAGAGGGATGCCGAGCTCGGCATGTGGTCCATGGACCTGCTGAGTAATAACGGTGGACTTGTGGACACGTGCTCTTTTTTGATCTCGTTTTTTTTCCCTGTGTCCGCTTTGGACAGGGGCTCCGACAATCAACACATCGCCCTCAGTTCCGTGCTAGTCTCTCGTTTTGGCCCTAAAAACTCGTTCTAGTGGTCGTTTGCTTTCTTGTGCCCGCTTATTTTCAGTCTTTTTTACGCCAGGTAAGCTTTTCTCGCTCTCACAAAATCCGTCTCGGTTTGATTCTCCCATCAGGCAGCACAAAAACAATGCAAACTTCTCAAGAAACGCCAAAAACCACAAACGGGGCCACTATGAGCACTCTCGTAGAGGAACCAACGCTCGTTGACATTGGTACTCCCCAGAAAACGGTCGGCAGATTCTTTGCCCTTTCTCCAGCCCAGTCCCTGACTAGGATCATGCCGAACTCTCGGTCGTCGGCTTTACCCCTCTCTTCAGGCTGAGCAGTCCGCCTCAACTCCCGACTCTGCTTCCAGCGCAAGAAGAATGACGCGATCACAGACCACCGGTCGTCCTACCGTCCGCTGGGGTAAATATAGCAAGGAAGACGACTCAGACGACGAACAACGATCACTCCAAAAGGGTCCGGCAACCCTCAAACGATCATTCGACGCACGAGCAGTCGACGAAGAGACAGACGAAGAACCTGATCAGAATTCCGCACTTCAACCGGCCAAGATTCCGAGGGTCGAGCCTCCCCTTTTACTCCCCGCGTCGTCCTCCATGACCGTCGTTGACGTGGATGAACCACTCCCGACGGTGGAATCTCCACCCGTCGTCCCTCGTATATCTCCGCCCGCCGGAGAATATACCTTTTTGGATGCCTCGTCCAGCTCGTTCACTGCCGAACGCCGTGGCCCGCGCATACGCACCGCGCCTCCCGTACCAGTTCCGAACCTTACAAAGAAGAGTCGCGGGCGACGCGTGCCGACCGCAGGGGACACTGCGACCGAGGGCGAGACCCCCGACTCGGGGAAAAAGGGGAGAGTCTATGTCTGCAAAGTGCAGGATTGTGGCAAATGCTTCAGCCGTGGCGAACACTTGAAGAGGCATATCAGATCTATCCACACCCACGAAAAACGTGAGTCCGATCATCCCATCATCCTCATCTTCACCCGGCAGCGCTCAATCGTTCCTGATCAGCCTTCCAATGTCCACACCCTTCGTGTGATAAACGCTTCAACCGCAACGATAACCTCCTCCAGCATTTGCGCGTACACAAGGGTGACAACTCTTCTCAGACCTCCATTGACTCGACTACAGGTCCTGCTGGTGACGAACCCCCTGCCGAAGAAAGTTCTTCGGCTCCTCAGCGCGCCTCTTCGAAGAGCAATAATGCGCGTCGCGCCACACGACCGCTCCGGAAGACCAAATCTGCTGCATCAACGCCTCCCATCCCGGCGGCTCGCCTAGCTGCTTCGCGGATTTCAGGACGGAGCCTTCCTCCCCCTCTACCTCGGACATACTCAATGCCACCACTGCCTTCTCTTACTCCGACATACCACACTCCAGGGGTCGCCGGATTCATGAACAACACTAACATTGCCGTTTCCTCTCTCCGCACCGCCATCGACGAAAGCGACGGTGAACGCGAGACCGATACGGACGTCGACACACGAAGCCCCCATGATATCCGTTCCTTGTATAGCTTCTCGCGTGATCTCGGCAAGCAGTCCTTCCGAGGCTCGGCATATACCGCTCGAGAAGTTGGACAGGCCGATCGAATCAAGAGGGAAGTCGCGAACGAGAATGCCGCCAGGAGTGCTCGAGATGAGCGAGGGGCAAGCGAAGAAGGCGACGTTCGAGCAAAATCAGAGATCTCGGACCACAGCCCAGAGCCTGGCGCGTCTCCAACGGAAGAGGTCGGTGAACGTCCAACTGATATACCATCTGTAGCGTCGTCGCCACCCCCCTCGGCCGTGTCCGTTCAGTGACAGGGCTGAGGGAACTGTGGTCTCTCAGCTTATCCGACATCACCCGGGATAGATACATAACTATTTTTGAATATGTTGATCATCTTCAATGTTGTCGAGATCTTTTTCTTTTTCCATTTTCCTGTTGCGTGTGACCCGTCCGTGCTCCTCGTCTCTTCCGCGTTGTCGTCTCCCTATCCGATCGCGAATCGTTATTTTTCTTCCTTTTGGATGGCTTCTTGCTACGTATGTTGTCTGGCTAGCAATATTTGCCTTTCAGCCTGTCTCTTCCCTCCGTCCTCCCTTATATTGTGCATAGTAATTCTTGTCCGTGTCCCAGCTTTTCTGTTTACGTAGTTGATCCTCCTTTGACGTCGCAGCTTTCTTCACCGTACTTAGTCACAACTCACTTAATCGCGCCCTCGGGAGGACGGGGGGACGGGGGCGGGATGACGACGGCTTTAGTCGTCGTCGATCCAACTTGCTGCCCTTCTCACCTCCGCACCTCCCACACAACACAACACACACACACACACGCTTTCTTGATCGGAATTTACGGCCTGGTCGATACCTGGAATTTGTTGTAATACAGACCTTTTTATGATCTGGACGATTTCATTTATTTCTTCGGAAATACTCTCAGAAACGCCGTTCCGCCTTCTATTAGTTCTTGGACGCGCGGCGAACAAAGTCGCAGGCAAGAAAATGAAATCGTCCATTTCATGAGTCGCTTCCATTCGAATCAGACAAACCTGGGGGGGTCATTGACTCATGACGGCATCGGATGTGCTGTAAACGGAGCGTAATATATCAAACTTGCTGTGTACATACTGACAGTGCGCGCCCGCGCGTTGGGAAATCGCTTTGGAATTTATCCAACGGTGTGCAGACGCCTTGAGGTGTGGGACACCCTCAGTCAGAGCACCAGCACCAGCACGTGGACGTCAGGCGTCGAGCAACCGATGACAATAACACTAGTGTTTTGCAAATTCATGATGAAAGGGCAGCTCGTTTTCGACCTAAGAATCCGAACACCTGATTTGAAAGTATTTTCGCAGCTTAATGAATAATATCCACATGAAGGTAATAAAAAAAACGGCCAATACAGAATTTATTTATCGACATGATTTCCACATCAAGAAAGAGCGCGTCTACACGTGTCTTCATGCTGCAGGAAGGAGAAGCAAGAAGACGTGCCTGACAGAGCACGGGGAACTTTGGGAACTTTGAAGAACTTCACCGTACTAGGCCCACTTGAGGACGTCATCCTTCGTCGGTCCTGCGGGGACATCTGACGCAGCGAGGTTGCACTGGTGGAAAGCGCGGACTTGGTCAGGCTTGAAAGCGCCGACGACGGTATGCAACAGTCCCCGGTTGTGGAACAGGACGAGGTCGTTCTCTTTCCAGTCATGCGGGTACACGAGCTTTTCCGAGTTCGCCGCGTGTGGAACAGATAAAAATAAAACGGACAAACACGATGGGGTGGAGGACGTCATTACCGGCACATGCCAAAGCCAGCGCGCCGCGTGCTCACCTTTGGTGTGATCGCAGGTCGCTGCATCTTGTACAGTAGCTCACGCACTTGCGCGAGATCCTTGATGTGGGCGCCGTCTGGGTACAGGGCGCCAGCGCGGTCCGCGCCTGCCGGAAGAGGCTCAACGACGAGTTCCTGAGCGCCGCATGGGTGCACCTGGAAGTGAAGGTCCCCCGTGACCGGGTTCTTCCACGTCTGCCATGGCACGCGGTATCGTGTCGTTTTCAGTGATCTCTCCTCTCGCTTTCTGGTGCAGATCGGCTTACCACGGGAAAGGTCTTGATCTTGGACTCTTCCCATTCGGGGAGTTCGCCCAAGGGGAGCTCGAGCCCTTCGGATTCGATTCCGAGACCGGTTGGGAGAGCACGAGCCGGGGCCATCCATACGTAAGGGTGCGGCGCATACCGCACCGAGGCTCTCACCGCCAGACTCTTGAGCTCCGGGGGCAGGATCTCAAACATGGTCTTGCCAGAGACGAACGCAGTGGTACCGAGGGGTACCGACAACTCGTCTCCGGTCCCGTCGTCATACCTGACGGTCTGGTGTTCGCCCTGGGGCACTGTGATCCCATAGAGCGTGGTCACGCGAGGGGGGTTGTAATCGTACAGAGCTGCGTCGATGTGCCATCTGTAGTAGCGGGTGTAGCCCTTGGTTTCGTCCTCCTCGGAGACGCGGGTCTTGTGAAAGGTCTTGTGGGATGGGTGTTTGAGGGTAGCAGTAGCGAGACCTTCGTGATCAGTCACCACGCCGTTGCCGATGAGCTGGACCTGGGGCACGCGAGGGATGGTCTTGAGATCCGGATGAAGGATAGACTTCTTGGTGGATTGAGTCTTGTTGTTGCCGTGCCCATAGCTCTCGGACTCGGGATCGAACGCCTGAGGGGGTGGTAGGGAACGACTCGGAGACGTGGGCGTAGAGAGCGAGGAGAGTGAATTACCTTGGTGAGCGCGTACTGCTGTTCTGGCGTAAGAGTGACATCTCGGAACAAGAGAGCGCCGTGCTGATGGGGGCGGTGATGTGGTTGAATTGAATGTGGGGTGGTGACGGTGACGGTTTGAGTGACGAACCTTGTAGAGTGCGTCGTGGATCTCAGCAAACTGGGCCGGCGTGAGCTCACCGGGATTGACACCCTTGACTTGGCGACCAAAGTCGACAAAGTAAGCTGGATCCGCGGAGGCAGGTAACGGCAGAGGGGCCAATTCGATAGCCATTTCGAATGAGAGGGTTGTTCGAACGATACTATGCACGAGTTACCGTGTCAATGGTGATTTGACTAGTAAGGTGGAGAGATAAGAGGATGGATGTGTTCACACCCCCGGCGGGCCACCGCCTGCCGGCACCGTGATTTGTCCAACCTTTACCGTTTCCCGGATTTACATAAATCTGTCGATGATCACCCTACGGAAGATAACACCGAAGTCATATCCGGTTGACACTTCACAACTTCACAAGACTCCACTGCTACTACGAAGCTCCAAAGCTTGCTCCAAAGGGCCTCCAAGGGAGGCCCAATGGCGATGACCTCTCATGACCTCATCCGCAGCGCGTTCTGCGCAGTACCGACAAACTTTAGTTTGCTGTTGGAGATAACTTTATTTGATTGCGAAAAATTCAAGACATGTCATGAAGATATAAATTGTTATTTTATATTTTACAAAATACTTGGACAACTCGCACCCAGAAATCAATCTGAAGATCAGCCAGGGTCGCGTATGCAAGTGGGGTTTCAATGAATCATGCAGTGGATCAAGAAGCCCTCCTCCGCGGGAACTTGACCCTCATCTCCGCGACGAGAGTGCGCTGTGAGTCAAGTGGATGGCCCGCCGGGGTGGAGGAGGAGAGCTCTAGAGTATACTAATTGACGCGCCGGTTGATCCGGGTTGTTATCGTCACTGACGTGGCTTCTTCCGGTTATTACGCCCCACGAGTTTCTCGATTCCCATGCCCGAATTAGCCAGCACGCCTCTCCTTACCATCTGGTCCACTCGGTGAGTACAACTCACAAATGCGGCACAGGAAGTTGTCGTCCGCCCACCCATTGCCACCGGTGGAGAACGCTGATACCAAAGGATACACACAGGCAGGCTTTTTCGTGTTTAGTTGTTCGCGTCTTTAATAATTGATCGTGACACCAAGTGGCAGGCCATGAGGCATACTGGGTACTTCAAGACATTTTATTGCTTACTCGCTATCGTAGCCGTGTTTGTTCTGTACCAGGCAAGTGGAGTTGTGAACCGTAATTGCACTTTGTTTGACTCTGGCTCAGTTTCCGTTCGGCGAACAAGCAATCACTCAGGTCGACGGGGTCCACTTGTCCGGCTTCCGGCCTGGGGTCGCTCCAACGTTCACGGCAGATGTGCCCAGGCGTGATGCGGTGGTAGAGGCATTCAAGGTGTGTGTGTCCACCTCGGAGCATGTTCATACCAATTTTCCATCTCCATTTGTAGCATGCTTGGTTGGCGTACGGTAAGCCTGATTGAGCAACCGTTTTCCAATATTGACCATTTCAGAGCGAGATGCTATGGGTGATGACGAATATCACCCGCTATCTCACACAGGTTCCAACCTGACAAATGCCGGGGGCATAGGGTACACCGTTGTCGACTCCATCGACACGATGCTTATCATGGGTTTACATGACGAGTATCAAAGGGCTAGGCAATGGGTACAGGATTATTTGTCTTTTGATCGTGATGCAGATTTCAGCACATTTGAGGTACGTCTAACATGATTACCCGACGGGTGGCGTAGTGCGTGAATATCGCGTTTGCTTTGTAGACGACAATACGCGTATTGGGTGGGCTACTAGCTGCTTACCACCTTTCGGGTGGGGATCCCATCTTCCTCGAAAAAGCAAAAGAACTTGGAAACCGCATTCTTCCTGCGTTCGAGACACCTTCGGGCCTCCCCCTTTCTTCCGTCAACTTGCAGCGTCACAAAGGCGTGCCAGATTTCGACAACAACGGTCTCGTCAGTACTGCAGAAGCTTCGACCCTGCAGCTCGAATTCCGTTACCTTGCCTTTCTCACTGATGAGGACGTTTATTGGGAAAAGGCAGAAGAGGTACGTCCGTGTCTCTTCTCAAAGGGCTTCACCACATTCATTGTTGCAGGCTATGGCCACCCTCAAAGCGGCAAGACTTCCACATGGTCTTGTACCCATTTTTATCGAGTGCGTGTCAAAAATAATCTTACAATGACCATCCTGACTTCGTTTCCATCGTCAGCCCAAAGACTGGTCTGTATCAGACTACATCTATACGCCTTGGTTCCCGCGGAGATTCATACTATGAGTATCTACTGTTAGCCTTCCGTCCGGTCTCGCGGATCAGCGTAAATTACTGATTTTTCTCGCTGCAGAAAACAATACCTTCAAACTGTGAGTTTTCGAAATCAACGATTATCCGTCCTGGTGAAGAAACCGTTCACAGAACCAAACTGAGGGGGTGTATCGCAAAGTGAGTTCCAATATGCTCCTGTGAAATGGCGAAACGTGCGGCATGTTTACACGACTGATAGCTCTATGACCATGCGATGACGGGTATCCATAATCACCTTATACGGAAGAGCGTTTCTGGCGAGCTGATCTATACTGCTGAGCTCATACCGCAGGGCGGTCGTCAGCCCGAGGCGTTCGTAGACAACTTCTATGCTCCAGTCTCTTTTTGAGTTCTTATCTATGCCCATTGGATAGGAGTTGGCGGCTTGATCCAAAGCAAGATCATCTTGTTTGTTTCTTGGGTGGTTCGCTCATGTTGGGCGCGAGTACCGCTGGAGCACTAGTTGATCGTGTGTCCGTCCCACCATTACCACACGAGCTTTCCGAACAGGCTAAGCGCGATTGGCTCACCGGTGTGGAACTCGTCAAGACGTGTATGGCTACCCATGATACCCAGACGTAGGTCATACCTCCGGTTTTCGCTGTATGTCTTCTTGACTGCCGGGTCTTGCAGTGGACTTTCTGCAGAGATCGTACACTTCCAGATTCCAGGAAATAAGGTAGAGGATTGGTCAGGCCGGACGGACTGGTATATCAAAGGATCGCAGTGAGTAAACACCCCGATCGAGGTCAGGCAAAGAGGTTTACTCAAAAATACCGCTAGACCAGGAAAAATACCCTCGTTGGATGCAAGATACATTCTACGGCGAGTCTGTTAGCTCCTGTCACAGAATACGCTATTGATCTATCTCATCCAGCCCAGAAACAGTCGAGTCTCTCTTCCTTGCCTTTCGCTTGACCGGTGACACGATGTACCGCGATCAAGGATGGGACATTTTCCAAGCGATTCAAAAACACTGTCGCATCGCTACAGGTGGCTTTGCTAGCGTGAAGAACGTCGACCAAGTCCCTGTCGAACGAGAAGACAAAATGGAAACCTTTTTGATGGTAAATATCAATAACCCCCTGGTTCCTCAACATATTGTACACGCCTAAACTTTTTTCCCAGAGTGAGACACTCAAGTACCTGTACCTGCTCTTCTCGGACGCTACCGTCCTTCCGTTGAACGGTACGTGCCTCGATCGCGAACGCTCGGTCCCTTGCCTGACCTTATCATTCCAGAATACGTCTTCAACACAGAGGTTCGTACCCTTATTCTGTCAACGTCCCTAGATGACTTACCAAGAGTCACATAGGCACACCCCCTTCCGATCTTCATGCCTACGATCCCGACAGGGTTCTCATGAATGATCGTCTCACCCTGATCATGGACCTGCTTGTCCTTGTCATATAGTCGGCTATCTTATTTATGTTACTACCGGACAACATGTGATTCCGCACAATCTATTACGTGATACCTGAAAAGATGACCCGTTTTCCTTGACTTTCGATGACGTACAACTCCACTTGGTGCCCAGTCTCTGTCAGGGAGTTCACAACCCTTGGAGGACGTTCTCATGATCGTGATGGAAACTAGGTCAATTCAGATTAATCCTAAACTAACTGACCAAACACTATAAGAAGTTAGATGAATTAGTACCGAGCAAGAGAACTCCGGACGCAATATCTGTTTGTAGTGAACGTATCTAAGAATCTGAAAGGAGAGTCGTCATGAATGTCGTGGCAAGTTGGTATTGGTTATCTATAATGGTCCGAAGTCGGAGACTGCGCAAAGCCTTTACATCGCGCTGGCGACAGCTTGCGCATACGACTTGCCCTTCCAAGCGAACCCATCATTGAGGCTAGCGCGGGAGATATACTCCCATGGCTCATCGGCATCGGCATCGACGTCGTCCAACGCGATAACGGACCGAATCGGTGGGACCATCTCGAAATCGAGCTCTGCAACCGGCAAGAACCAAACAGATCAATCAGTCAGCGATACAAGTCCCACGAATTCCACTCACGTTTCGCCTTGGGCTGGCGCGGCTTCGAGATAACGTCGCCTAGCGTCAGCTCCGCAAATGGCGAGCCCAAGCCGGGCGAGAGCGGCGCTGCGTCCGAGACAGAAGGTCTCCCGGGTTGCTGCTGTTCCTTGGGCACTAACCCGTCCCAGGTCTCCATACTCAGCTTCCGGACGAGCTTCGCCCCGCGGGCAACCTTGAGTCCCAGAGCGCGCACGGTAGCGGCCTTCTCCTTGCGCTCCTTTCCGAGTGCATGCTCCTGGCGCTCCTTGGTGCGATGACGAGCGTGCTCGTGAGCACGCAGGTCCTTGGCAGCGACGGAGCCTCCCAAATCGTTCAGACGAGCATTGGACACGTCATTAGAGGTTGGGGTGGGTTTGGTGGATGATGTGGTAGACATGAGAGAGATATAGGAATCGACGTGTCGCATTTATATAGGCTGCTCTGAGTGACGTGACTCGGACGAGTCCGTTTTGCCTATGGCGCGGGAACAGTGCTTCGCCAACCGAGCAGACCACAGGTTTGCTCGCCCGGTAAGTCAGACAAAGAGGGTTAACTGGGGGCGCCATCATTCCTAGTCATACACAGGACTAAGGCACTGTAACCTGATATGTCAACAGACAATGGCCCGGCGCCGACAGTTGGCCGAAAGAGCCACGAAAGAGCGCACGGCACTGGCAGGAACAGAGAGAACCCACGTGACTGTTATCTTATCTCGCACGTGCGACAAAGTTACAAAAGCCCACGTTTGCATTCACTTCCGAGTCGAGACTGCAACTTGTCAGTGTACAATAAGCGCGACATACACGTCTAGTGAATCATACAACATCACCCCTCTATGCTTTTTGTGTTCGGAGGAACTCGTTACGCTCGGGCTAGTTCCCGCCTTTCACTTTTTAAGCAGGGCAGGAGCCTCCAGACCTGCAGATAACCCCTTGTCTCCAGCGTAGGTCGCACCCGTTCCCTGGAGCTCCTCCCTGAAAAATATTCTGAGAATCATGCAAATAACTTGGTGTGTAGAGCTTACTCGATGCGCAACAATGCGTTGTATTTGGCAACACGCTCGCTTCGGGCCGGTGCACCGGTCTTGATCTGACCAGTACCCAGAGCGACGACGAGATCGGCGATAATAGTGTTCTCGGTTTCACCGCTGCGGTGGGAGACCATGACACCCCATCCATCCGACTGGGAAAGTTGTGCACTAAAAATGCGATATATGTAGTATGGCGTACAACGAGAGAGTTGGAACGTACGCCTGAATGGACTCGGAAATGGTACCGATCTGGTTGATCTGATAACGAAAAACGTTAGTGTTTCTACCAATCCGAACCACTGAACCACCAACCTTGAGGAGTAGACCATTGCAAGCTTTCTTCTCGATAGCGGTCTTGATGCGTTGAGGGTTGGTGACTGTCAAGTCATCACCGACGATCTGAACTGTGCTCCGCTTGGTGAAGTGGCTCCACGCCTCCCAGTCATCCTGGTCGAAGGGATCTTCGATAGAAACAATCGGGTACTTGTCGACATAGCTGAGGTACAGATCAGCGAGTTCAGTCCCGGATATCCACTTCTGGGGGTCGGAGTTGGGGTTCTTGAAGTCCAGGTCATATTTTCCGTCTTTGTAGAACTCTGACGAGGCAACATCTAGAGCGATCTTGATCTTGCCCTCGTAACCCGCCTTCTTAATGGCCTCGCTCAAAAGTTCAAGTGACTCCTCAGCACCACCGACGTTAGGGGCAAATCCTCCTTCGTCACCAACGTTGACGGCTAACGAAGACAAATCAAGCCAACGAAGACCAGAATAAATCACGAACTTCACTGACCGTCGATTCCGTACTTGGCACTGATAACCTTCTTCAAGGTGTGGTAGGTTTCCGTACCGATCTTCATGGCTTCGGTGAAACTAGAAGCGCCGGTTGGCAAGAGCATGAACTCCTGGAACGCGAGCTTGTTTCCCGCATGCGAGCCGCCGTTGATGACGTTGAAAGCAGGGCAGGGCAACACATAGGGAGGTTTGACGCCCGCGAGTTCAGCCAAGTGTTGGTACACCGGGACACCCTTCTCGGCAGCACCAGCCACGGCAACTGCAATGGAGATACCGAGGATAGCATTAGCACCGTACTTGCCCTTGTTAGGGGTACCGTCTTGTTTGATCAGGAAGTCATCGATCTCCTTTTGTTGAGTAACCTTGAGACCTGATTTGATCAGATCGGGTCCGAGGACATCGTTGACGTTTGCAACGGCCTTCGAGACACCTGTTCGAAATGGGGTTTACTGATGTCAGTCGGAGCCCAGTAAACTCGACTTGCCCTTTCCGACGTAGTTGGCCTTGTCACCATCGCGAAGTTCGACGGCCTCGTGGGCGCCAGTAGATGCACCAGATGGTACAGCAGCACGGTAAAGACCTGTTTAAAATGCATAAGCGGGTTTGATCAGTAGCTGTATGCGGGCAATCACCTTTGTCGGTGGTGAGATCGACTTCGACGGTTGGGTTTCCGCGGGAGTCGAAGATCTATGCAACGAGGGCCCTCAGCATGGAATAGATCAAGCATATATGCGGGTTGGGATCACCTGGCGTGCGTGAACTTTGACGATGGACATGATTGGGAGAAGATTTCAGCGGCCTGCAGTCTTATAGGGACCGTAATTGTCGTGGGAAGTTGATTATCTTCCTGCCTACCCAGTGTGTGTACTGCACTGTAGTGATACTTGCCCCATGATGGAGTTCGAAGGATTCATTTATGAAGAGCACATTTATGAAGAGCACTCTTGGAACAACACACGTCGCCCCCGCGGCTTGGGACACATGCTCGACACCATCTTCTCCCACTTTGACGCCACTATTCCGTCCGTCAAGTCGTTAAAAGTTCCTCGAGAACTCATTTCGAAGCATTCGCCAGCCATCGCTGCCGCCTATCCGAACCACACACAAATACCCTTGTACAATTCTTCGGAGCGGCGTTGGAATTGGCCCTTGCCTACCCCCGGTAATCCTTCCCCCGAGAACGCAGTGAAGGCTAGCTCTGGTGGCGAGCTGGAAGCCGGCTGGCAAGAGAATCACATTGCTTTGTTTTTCAATACTATTGCTGCAGCCCTGGCACCCACTTTCACAATGGCGACTGGGGAAGAAAGCCGCCAGAAGGAGAAAGCAAAGCTGAAGTATCGTCACTGGCTAACACACACCAACCGCCACTTACCTGGCACCACAAACTATGCAGCTTACAATCTTCACCCCGACCTAGTTCTCCCCGACTCTGCAAAACACGCTATTGAGATGATTTCATTGCTCACTCCTGCCGTCCTAGGCGAATACACCTCGGAGACATGGGAGCCCGACATGCAACTTTCCACAACCCTTCACAGGAAATCCTATCTCACCTTCCTCGACCAGCCCTGGCGACGATTCGTCTTGTGCTTATCCATATGCAAACAGGAAATGCGCATACATTTCTACGATCGCTCCGGCGTCTGTATCAGCCCTCCTTTCGACATCCATGAATGCCCAAATGACTTCCTCACAATTCTTGCAGCAGTCATGTTTGGTCCTAGGGTCTGCATAGGATTCGA
>JBBPLL010000349.1:0-30661 GCA_038089755.1 Leccinellum rugosiceps | reverse complement strand
AATAGCTTATCATCAGACATAGCTTGGTCTGTGTGCATGTTCCAGTAGTATATAATCTTGAATGCATTGATCAAACAAGCCAGTCTTGTTTTGCTCAGAATTCCCCTTCCACAATAGTCCCATCTTTAGTTACATAAGTTTTAGTGTGATGTGCCTAGTGCTGCATTAATGCAAAGGTATTACAACTGGTCCAGGTAGGATTAGCCATAGACTCTGAGAACTTGCTCAGAGGTCAAGGGAGCAAAGAGCTAGAGTATGGGGAAGTTCTAGAGGGTCGCAGGAATCTAGGAAGACTGAGTACTAAGGACAAAGAAGTTGCAGGGATTCGGTTACAATTCAATGTGATGCCCCTATCTTTTTCCCATTTCCTCCATGCCTCCCCAATCCTGGCACCACCACACACTGGTAGCCTCAAGGCTTCTCTCTTTCTCCTTGCTTATGCTTCCCCGCATGTACACTCTTCCTTGTACTCTAGATTCCCCAGCATCCCCGGTTTTCCATCTCAATTCCCCTATTTCTTTGTAACTTTGTATCTTCACCTCTCTGGTTCCCTGGCCCACACTCTGGTCTCCTGGTCTCTGTTCCTTCGTTTACATAGTCTCCCAACACTCCTAGTTTCCCGGCCTCAATTCCTTATCTCAGTTCTCTTGTCATTGCTACTCAGTCCCCCAGTACTTCCAGTTTCTCGATCTCAGTTTCCTTATCGTCTTTCCTTGATCTCCTGGTAATCCCAGTCTCTTGACTTCTATCTCATTGCCTCTATCACTCATCAATATCTACATCATCTGCAGCTTCATAACTCATCCTTCTTACTATGGATTACTCATTTGTTACTTCTCCCGAGTTCCTAAACATTCTCTTATGTTCTCCTCTGATGCCTCATGTATCCTTATCAACCACTTATAGATTTCCCTTTCATCAGACTATTCCTTAGATATCTCTTTTGTTATGATCCATGCTCGCTACTCCTATGTATATAAGGGATACACTCTTGATTACATAACCCCATCTTAGTCTACCAGATACTACCATGTAGTGCCTGCCTAGCAATACACCCATTGAGGTTCCTCTCTGCTTTCTCAGTGCTTAAGTGTAGATCCTTTGACCTCTATACACTCAGTTCATGTGAGCCTCCACCTGAGCTGTTGATCAAGAGTCCCTTTGTACCTCAGACCCTCTGCCCTTTGACCTCTGGCACTACTATTTCTGGTCTACTTTCGACTCTACCCAGGCCAGTCATATCAGGTTCAAGAGGTCTAAAGATAGCTACTTGCAAGCTAGACTTGGGATGAAGGTTGTAGGTGCATGCCTAGGGGCTGAGGTTGGCAAAGTGTATAAGAAGTAGCTCTTGCTTGAGGAATACATAAGGAGATTATGCTCCTTTAAGTACTACAAGAGCTAAGGGGATGGAAGGTCATAGAACGACCAGGAAGAAAGACACATTATCTGAGTCCATGAAATGGAATGGAATAGAAGCCATGGATGCTATAGGTACAGGTAGGATCAATCAGGAATGGAAGGGAATGGAATAGAGGACTAGGATCAATGAGATGGAACAGAATGGAAGATTAGTAATCTGCAGTATAGAAGGAGTCGGAAACTGAAGATATATGATATATGTGACTAGCAAGGAACAGGAGAACAGCATAGTTGAAAGCAAGAGAAGAGACAAGAAAAAGAAGGAAAAAAGGATAGGGCCATACAGATTGTAACAAAAGGGTTGCCTTAATTAGAACAAGACTTTTCCTCTACCCACTTCACCTGATACCAGTATATGTGTCAACTACTCTTACTTTTTCACTGTTAACTTCAGCATTAAGGAGAAAGCCAGTTCCTAGACTTAAGAGGCTAGTAATAATAGTTCATCATTTGTTGCATTACCATGTGCTTTGCTGCAGTAGCAGCTACAAGGCTTACAGGCTACTCTTGCCCAAGCAGACCTACAAGCAGCATAAGCTCACATTCATGTGGCAGATGCCACAGAATGATGGGAAGTGGCAGCAGAAATTGCTTCTAAGGTGGAGAAAAATATCTCCAAAAGAGTAGAGATCAATGCAGATCCAGGGAGGTTCAATGAATCCTACTCTAGATTTAATGAATGGTGGAAGAAAATGAGAATCTACATATTCACCAATGAAGAAGGATTCCATAATAAAGTGGACTGTTTCCTGGCAATTATATCTTATATACATAGATATAGCAGAAGGAGAGAAATATCTCAACAGAGCAGAAATCTGGGCCTGAAATCAAATAAAAAAATATTGATATCTTAACCTTGACCTTTACCCCTCTGAGTTGGAAATAGAGGAAGCTCTAGAAGCATGATTCACCATAGGAAATGGAAATGAGATCACTTTCACAAAGCTCATAGGAAAAAGACAAGGAAGTTGAGAATGAACTTAAATCTTCCTCACATACTATATGGCTCTCTATAACTAATCTGGCTACAATGACTTCATGGGTATAGCACTCTTGGAACAAAATATCTAACAAGATATAATAAAAGCTACCTTCCTAGCAGGAAAAAGAAAGAATACCATGGAAGACTATATTAAGGAAACCAGAATTATGCCAAAATCACCAAAACCTTTAAAACCAAAGAGTCTTCTTTTTCTCTTTCTCTCTCTAAAAGAAACTCAGATCCAAACATAATAGACATCAACTTCATTAACACCACTGCAGAACCACAAGGATACTTTGATTGCAGAAAGAATGGCCACATGGCTAGGGACTGCAAATTACTGTCTACCCAATGCTCTAAATATGATTTCAACTGAGGAGGACATATGAACAAATGTTTCAAAAGAAACAGGATGGCAGAATAAAAGTGGTTCAAGCAATAGACTTTGAGGCAATACGAGTGTACTTTAAAGACTCTACTAGGCACTCCATTTTACTGACTATGGTCATCTTGATAGCATTCACCACATGCCTAGTGCTATATTGATACAAAGGATTACCTTCAGTCAAAAGGACAACACAAGAAAAGGTTCAATTATGCTGAAAGAGCCCAAGCAACTACCCAAGTCATGGAATTCATTTGGATTCTCTAGAGTTAAAAGAGACCACTTGCATTGAGTATAAAGAAAATTCTTGACCAGGTTATCATTACTAGACTGCAACTAGTTATTTACTACATCATTTAGGAATTCATATAATCCAAAAACCAGTTTACTTTCATAGCACTTTGACCACATTCAAGTAGATATGACTATATACTAGTAAAAGCATTAATCCCTACTCTATGCATTCTGGGTCAGCACATGCTTGTAGCAAATACAATTGAGAAGACCTTATAGTCAAAGGAAAGACAGTGTCAGAGGCTGCTAGGAAGAGTGCCAATCTATATATCCACTAGCCAAGTTTAGCAATGACCATCATCTTCTGGACAATACTATGAGACCTGACTAGATGGTCAAAGGCCAAGAAGAACTAGACTGGAGATCTAGGACTTCAAGGTCACTGTATTTATATAATCTAAGTGCATGCATAGACTATGCCTTGATGGTAGGCCTTGATAGATAAGTATACATTAAGGACTATAGATAAAGCCATGAGGCATTAACAAGATGTGGCAATAGAAGCCAACTATGAAAACAATGAAAGAGGGCCATATACCATGAGATATGATAAATCTACTGATAACTGAATGGAGTCAATAAAGGATCAAGATGCAATCAGGATTGGAGATCAGGTCATTAATACAAGGAAAACCAAGTATCTATAAAGTACAAGGATCTATAAAAGTGTCAATAAGGATAAACAAGCAAAAAATGATAGACTGTTATGATCTATATGCCCCCTATCTCTTTTCCCTCTCTTTCTCTTGTCTCTCGCTTTCGACTTCGCTTTCCTCTTGTATCTCATTGCTAGATTGTACCATAGACACGCAGCTTCTGACTTCCTCTGTACTGTGGGTCACTAATGTTCTGTTCCATCCCATTATTCCTATTACCTCCAGTTCCATGTCCTCCCTTTCTTCTTTCTCTCCATCTTCTTCCACTTCCACTTGATCCTAGTTGTACCTATAGCCTCCATGGTTCTATCCCATTCTATCCCATAAATGATGCATCTTCCTTCTATGTCATTCTATGGCATTCCATCCACTTAGGCCTCATAGTACTTAAGGAGTGTAACCTCCTCCTGTATTCCCCAAGCTAGAGCTACTACTTCAATATCACTTGCTCTTAGCCCACCCTTAGTCTCTGGGTGTGTGCCTATCCTTCATCCTTAGTACAGCTTGCAAGTAGCTAGCCTTCGTCCTCAGTACCTTTGTCATCTCAAACCTCTGCAACCCTTCGAGACTCCTTCGAGACTTCCTAGCCCTTAGCCACTCAGTTCCCCTTGATCCCTGTGATCCTCAAGGGTCCCTTCATATCACCAGTTCTTAGCCACTCAGTCTCCCTTGATCTCGGCAATCCTCAAGGGTCTCTTCATACCACTAGCCCTAGCCTCCTTATCCTCTGAGCAAGCCCTCAAAGTCTATGGCCAATTCTACCTGGACCAGTCATAACAAAAGCTCTAGCTTCCCTTTCAGTCACCATCACTGTCACTGAATCACCTCCACCATTTCACCCAAAACTCCCTACTCATTGACTCGGCCTGACTGAGGTTCAAGATCCACTTCATCACCCTTTGCATTCTCCTACCCGAGAAACCCTTTGTCCACCTCCTCCCTCTGGAGAGAAGAAATCTTTGAATTCCCAGAGTTCCTACCTTGTCCTACCAGTGACGATGACCTTGACCCAGATCTAGATCTACCCTTTCCTTCTACCAAGGAACATGATCAAACCCTAGCCCTTGACACCAAGTTATCCCACCAGCTCTCCTTGAGCCTGACCCTCCCCAGACTCCCCACTCTATTGTTGTTATGACTGGCCCGGGTAGGGTTAGAAGTAGACCAGAAAGAGTAGTGCTGAAGGTCAAAGAGCAGAGGGACTAAGGTACAAAGGGACTCCTGATCAAGAGCTTGGGTGGAGGCTCACATGGACTGAGTGTTCTGAGGTCGAAGCATATGCACTTAAGCACTTGGAGGGGCAGAGGGGAACCTCGATGAGTATATTGCTAGGCAGGCACTACATGGTAGTATCTGGTAGACTAAGATGGGGTTATGTAATCAAAGGTGTATCCCTTATATACATAAGTGAGGTGAGCATGGACCATGACAAAAGAGGTATCTAAGGAATGGTCTAATGAGAAGAAATCTATGAGTGGATGATAAGGATATATGAGGCATCAGAGGGGAACATAAGAGATGTTCAGGAACTCGGGAGAAGTGCCAGATAAGTAATCTGCAGTAAGAAGCATGAGTCATGAAGCTGCAGATAATGTTGTACACTGATATGTGATAACAGAGGCAATGAGATAGAGGTCAGGAGACCGGTGTTACCAGGGAACCGAAGAGAGATGATAAGGGAACTGAGATTGGGAAACTGGGAGTACCAGGAGACCGAGGAGTGAAGACAAGGGAACTGAGATAAGAAAGTGAGACTGGGAAACTGGGAGTGCTGGGAGACCGGGTAAGCGAAGGAACAGAGACCAAGAGACCAGAGTGCAGACCAGGGAACCAGAGAGGCGAAGATATAGAGATACAAAGAGACAGGGGAAGTGAGATGGGAAATTGGAGATGCTGCAGAACCAAGAGTATCAGGAAGAGAGTACATGCGGGGAAGCATAAGCGAGGAGAGAGGAGAAGCCTTGCGGCTACTGGTGTATAGTGGTGCCAGGGTTGGGGGAGTGCAGAGGAAAAGGGAAAAAGATAGAGGCGTCACAATGAATCATAACAACTGTCCCCCACCCCCATAACCCCCAGAAAACCCCCTTTCACAGTACTCCCACCAGTGCCACCACCCATGTCCTCCTTGAAACCCACTGAACTCTGCCTCAGAAGCCCTAAACCCTTCAATGGGGACTCCTCCCTCGCTCAGACATTCCTCAATGCATCTCTCTTCTACCTCAAGATTAACAAAGCCATCTATGACTCTGATCCAAAGAAGATCACCTTTGTACTCTTTTTCATGACTGAAAGACCTGCCCTCATGTG
The DNA here is from genome assembly GCA_038089755.1 of Leccinellum rugosiceps. Classification (NCBI taxonomy): domain Eukaryota; kingdom Fungi; phylum Basidiomycota; class Agaricomycetes; order Boletales; family Boletaceae; genus Leccinellum; species Leccinellum rugosiceps. Next base: position 24,618 of record JBBPLL010000349.1, on the reverse strand, counting down.
GGCCTCTACCTTCCAAACAGGATGTATCTCATCTATGGGAGGAATCACCATCTCTGGATTCGACGACTTCAAGAAGTCCTTTGTCTCCTTCTTTGTCCACTCAGACACCAAGTCGGAAGCCATCACTTGGCTCTCTTCTTATAGGATGGAATGAACCTCCACCCTTACTACGTACATTTCTGAGTTCCAAAACAAAATAGCCTTAGCAGGCACCCTCTCAGATGACGTTCTCATTAGCTTCTTCGCCAATAGTCTCTCCCCCTCCCTTATGCGAAGGATCTACTCCATGGATACCCCCCCTAAGATCATTGCCAAGTGGTATACTAAAGCCATTCACTTCCACACCCAATGGGAAAAAGCCAATGTTATCGCTGGCAAAACCAAGAAAACCATGCCCCAGTACCACCCCCAAGGACCCAGAAGGATCCCGATGCAATGGATGTCAATGCAATCAAAATACCTAAGCTCTTCTGTTGTTTCAAAGAAGGCCTCTGCCTCTGGTGCAGGAAACCTGGACATAATGCATCAAATTGCTCGACATTCTCCTTCCCCTCTCCCTACAGGAAGCTGATGAAAAAGGTGGCTGCTGTGGAAGAAGAAGATCTTCCTGCCCTAGGAGAATGTAAGGAATTAGATGATGATGAACTAGTGGTAGGAAGGACTGCCTTTTCCCAGGATTTTTGAAATGGAGATCTTGAATGACACAAGGATCTCCATCTCTAGGTATGTGTGCCCCTGTACTACTATCTATGTTCTCCAAGTCAATTAAAATCCCCCTTCACCTTCTCACCCCCATGCACACATGTAAAGCTATCGTCACTTCCACCCTGGTAGACTCCAGAGTGGAAATCTCTTGCATCAACTGGGCTTTCGTCCAAAGGAACAATCTCCCCAGGACAAGGCTTGACACCCCTATCCGAGTCTGGAACATAGATCAATCCGCCAACAAGAAAGGAGATATACTCTTCTTGACCACCCTCTTCGTTGACATCAAAGGAATCTCTCAAGAAGTAAAGTTCCATGTTATGGACTGTGGCAATGAGAATATCATCCTAGGACTGCCTTGGCTCAAGGCAACCAACCCCACTATTGACTGGAAATGACAAACCCTGATCATCTGCAAGTCCATCGACAAATCCCCTAGACTCTACCACCTCTGTCTCGCAGATGCTGAAAGGCACAACTCCTACTTCACAAAACCTGAACCCCCACAGAAACCCCTCCCTAAGCACACTATGGTCCACCAAGTATGGGACAAACACCTCTATAACTACCTAGAGTTCAAAACCGAGGATCAGTTCCTTGATCGTGCCAATATCCTTTGCTGAGTCATGTGCTGCGGATCCTGTTTCATCCCAAAAGAGTCTGACTATGTAGCCCACCTCACTGCTTTCACGGAGCTAGCCATGAAAGTCAAGTGGACCAAACCTAAGGTCCTCCTCCTTCCCCCAGAGTACTCTCTCTATATCTCAGTCTTCTCCGAGGAAGCCTCTACCAGACTTCCCCCCTCTCGACTCTATGACCATGCCATCAACCTTGATGACTCCTTTGTCCTGAAGATCAGGAAACTCTACCCTCTCTCCCCAGACAATCACAAAGCAGCTGACAAATTCCTTGAGGAAAACCTCTGTAGCAGAAAGATCTGCCCCTCTAAATCTCCCCAAGCCACCCTGTTCTTCTTTGTCAAGAAGAAAGATGGCAAGCTCCGCCTCTGTCAGGACTACCGATACCTGAACTCCCACACCACCTGAGATGCCTATCTCCTTCCCCATGTTGGCAACCTACTAGACAAATTGAAAGAAGCCTGCAAATTCACTAAGTTTGATGTCCAATGGGGCTACAACAATATCTGCATCAAAGACAGAGACTAATGGAAAGGAGCCTTTGTCACTCACAAGGGACTCTTTGAATCCACTGTCATGTTCTTCGGAATGAACAACTCCCCCTCCACACTCCAAAGGTTCATGAATGACTCCTTCTGCGACATGATTGCTGAAGGATAGCTCGTTATCTACATGGACAACCTCTTAATCTTCTCCCCAGATGATGCCTCCCACTAGACCCATACCAAATGAGTCCTCCGGTGAATGCTTGAACTCGACCTCCACTTATGTCTCGAAAAGTGCAAATTCTTAACCTCGGAAGTCAAATACCTTGGTATGATTGTCTCCCCAGACTTCCTCGCCATGGACTCTGTCAAACTAGACAGCATTGCCTCCTGGCCCCTCCTCACCAAGGTCAAAGAAGTCCAATCCTTTCCAAGTCTCAGATTTGTCAACTTCTACTGTTGATTTATCGACCACTACTCTGACATCGCCCACCCCCTCATCAACCTTACCAAGAAAGACAAACCCTGGAAGTGGATCTCGCACTGCCAACAATCCTTTGACTTCCTCAAAAAGGCCTTCCTCTCCAAATTCATCCTCTGCTTCCCAGATCTCTCCGCCCCCTTTGCCATAGCCACCGACGCCTCCCATGATGCAACCAGCACCATCCTCCTCTAGAAGGACCCCAATGGCAACTGGCATCCCTGCTCATACCTCTCCCAATCCTTCCTCCCTACAGAACACAACTACAACATCTATGACTAAGAGCTCCTCGCAGTTATCCGAGCCCTCAAAGCCTGGCACCACTACCTCCGAGACTCTGCCTTCCCTACCCAGGTCTTCACTGACCACAAGAACCTCACCTACTTCTACTCTCCCCAGACTCTCAACTGTCAGCAGGCCCACTGGCTACTTGACCTTGCAGACTTCAACCTACAGATTACCTACGTCCCTGGCACCCTCCTTGCTGGGCCTGATGCCCTTTCCCGCCACCCAAACAAGCTATCCTCCCTCTCCGACAATGCAGGTGTCACTCTCCTTCCCCCCAATGTCTTCGTTCACACCATCAACTCAGCCTTACAGCATCAGCAAACTGCATTTAGCTATGGAGTGCTGCATAACATTGTAAAGCTTCCATAATGGTACAGCTAATATGTTTTAGCTATGGATACCTTGCACCTTCTATGCAATCTAACCATGGATGCATATATACTCCTTAGGGTTTACTATAGCAAATCAAGGTGTCCACTTATAATGAATTGCCATGTGCTGTCCATATTGTGATGCCGGCTTGCTTAAACCAACTGGCACATACTGGCCCACTTGTGGTACATATATACAAGTGGAAATGAACAAACAACTGGTATTGAAATGGCAAGCAAAATGTGAGTACTACATATTAATTCTAATCAAGGAAAAGCTGAAGATGATTGTCACGTCCAACACCCGGATCAACCTGGTGAAGGGCAGCCCTACAAGTGCACAAGTGTCAGCATGCAGCACTTGTATAGTGTATAGTACATACCATCCTTCTTTCCCCCAGTTTTCCAGTTGCTTCTGTAGCTTTTGACCATGGTAAGGGTGACAGAGAGTCTCATTAAGCATGATGAGGGCTTGAAATGTACCCTGGTATTCCTTGTCTGAGAACTAAGGGATCATCTTGAGTGTTGCCATGCCATTCTTCACGAAACCATCGAGCACACAATTAAGCTGAATAGAACACAATTGCAGATAGACCGTTTGTAATAAAACAAACACATATCGCAGCACTGACAAGCACAATACAGGAAAGGGGGACCGATTTGCGAAATTGGTTGGGATGCTTGTCTGCAATCTGATAACTGCCTATGTAAAAAAACTTGATTGTAGCTTCTTTGAGGGCAGTATGCATGAAATTATTGGTTTTACCCTACAAAAGATAGTAAGCATGGGCAATAGACACAGGATCACACTGATTGCAGTACCAGCTCATTGAAACCACCTCGAAGGAATAGGGAGTCTGTAAACAGTTCAGCAGCCACATTTTGCACCCATTGTGCCTTCTCTCGAAGTGGAGTATCTTGAGGGGGAATAAGGTTGTACATGACAAGAGAAACTGCGAAAGCAGTGTTTTTTAATTCAGAATGCCATGTAGACATCTCACCCAGAAGCTACAAAACATTGGACTGAGTGTAATGACAAATGACAAATGACAAACAATGAATATACAATGCAAGTCATGCCGGCCTTGCAGTTGGGCCAATAACCTATACCAATAGATGAGTCAATTATTAGGTAGTAGACACTCAAGGAACTCACTGGGTTCAAAGACGACACTGCCATCATTCCAGTCAGTGATCATTGTGGTGAGGCCTTCTGTGATTGAAGTCTTGAGGTCACGAGACTTCAACAGGAACAGGTTATTGCTCAGTAGGTGGGAAGCTCTGCATTCGCACTTAGCTTCCTCAAGACAATCCTTCCACACAGATGGGTAAAATCCTAAGTTCTTGGGAGATGGACTGGCATCCCTTGCTTTCTTTGAGTTGTGAGGAGCTCGAGTACACGCCGACTCTTGGGGTAAAGTGAGGGCTCCAGGATCTGGAGTGAAGGGGCAACCATTAACTTGATGGTGACGGTGAAGTACATCAATCGCATTGCCATGCTGAGATTGGGAAGAATGTTAAGTTGTGCCAAAACACATATAAGCTCTTACCTGGGGCTCTGCTACATTACCATGCTATGTTTTCAAGTCCATCAGACTTGTGTCAGAACATATATGTATTTTTACCTGAGGCTCTGTCTGCACCATGAGTAGAACGAGTGACATCAACCTCATCATGACAATTTGGCATGTTGCTGGCATCGCTATCCTGGGAGTTCATTAGCACATTGAAATGGAGACTATACCAACCGCTACCTGGGACTTCGCGTTATCGAGATTGCACTGTGCAATATCTTCATCTTCATCTCGAGAAAATTGAAATTCGTGGTCAGTAGGGAGTGCAATGTGACAGATAGGAGACTTTGGCTGAAACTCCTTAGAGAAACCTGTAGGGGGTGAAGTGAGTAGATGCCATGACAACTTGCAAAACATACCAGGATGTGCAAGTTGTCTCAAGCTTGTTGCCCCCCACCTGGCTCCATGTTCACTTTCACTTTTGTTGAGTGCATTTGACTGAGATGATACTTTTTCTCCTGGTGAAGAACTATGATTGGAATCCAAATCCAAATCTGTGTCCCTGGCAACATTTTTATGGCGGTGGTTTGCAAATCGCTGAGATACACTGTGAGAAGGAAGTGAACTGCCAAGACTAGCAGGAACATTGAGGAACTTGGATGCCATGGAAGCTTGAGATGTTCTGTGGGAAGGAAGCAAACTGCTAAGACTGGCTGGGCCATCAAGGGACTTGGACACAGAAGCTTGAGATGCTCTATGGGCAGGAAGCAAACTGCCAAGACTAATGGAACCATCGAGGGGCTTGAATGGTATGGAAGCTTTGTGGGAAGGAAGGATGACAGAATCAACCAACCAATCCCCATGAGTTCAGGATAATTCAGATGCCTTGTGGGAGAGAAGTGCATTACCAACAGCATGGTCGATCAATTGATTCTCGAAGGTCCAGGATGACACTGGTCGGAGAGGGCCAACTGCAGATCCTAAGAGCTCTGTCTGAGGAGGCATAATGTGGCTTGGTCGCAATGCTGGAGCAGGAGTGTTAAAGCCAAATCGATCCAATTCAGATGCACGTTGATAGAAAATCGGAACAGGAGCTACCTGGAACAAAAGAACCACATCAATCTTGCATTCTTTCTATTCAAGAAAAAAAAGGCCCATCTGGACTTGATTCAGATCCACAGGAGTGTAGGGCGGGGGCACCTATATAGATGATATGAGAGAGGTGAGGCATAGATGTTGTTGAGCTTACATCTTTCTTGCTAACACCATGTCACCCTAGCTTGATGCTCTTTATCTGAGAAGCAAGAGGGTTCGCAATTACACCCTCTGGAAAATCAGCAGTGGTATGAGATTTCATGGTATGATCTTCAAGAACAGCACCAATCTTCTCAAGCTGCTGATTTCTCCCACCAGAGCCTGCACCATTCCTTCCACTACAACAAGGTTCAGAGTGGAGCTCGTCATGATCCTCCATGTTTGCGAACCTTGAGGTGACATGTTGGGCTTTGGCAGAGCAAGAGCTATTGTTGTCGTTCAATGAACATTGCTTGCCCTTCTTGCTACCCTTCTTTCACAGCAGTGAAGCGAAGGAGGGAGGAGTCTAGGAAGCCATATAGGCTGGTGAGAAAAAAAGCAGGAGTGAGTGGTCACTGACATCTGAAGACACTTGCTGAGGCTGTATATATGTCGACCTCAATCGCATGGGGATACAACCTCAAGGTCCAGGGAATATTCATTTTCAGATTGACTCGAGTTGACTTGCCTTCTGCCAAGTTGGATGGTGTTGACTACAAGTGAATGTTCAATGGTGAGGACTTAGCGCTCAGCGCAGGCAGAGACAACATAGACCATTACATAACACATGCAACTTGACATGACTAATATACGATCACAAGCAGTGGTTGGACTTAAAACATTTGCTTGGTAAGGGGTCCGGCATGCTCCATACTTCCTCACAAAGACATTTGGAGTCCAAGAGTGTAGTGACAGGTGGTGCCATCTTCACCAAATCCTTGGCCTGCATTCTGGCAATAAAATCATCTAGAACACATGCTATGTCAGCAATTTCGACCAAGCTGTTTGTCAAGAGAGCATGCCTATGAAGTGCACACTGTTACACTAAGCATCTTCCTTAAGATGCACATCCTCCGGTGGACGTTTTCTTGACTCTACCCAGAGAGTAGATGCTCCTGGGGCTCACTAGGTATGCTACCTGTCTTCCGGCGAGGAACTCACGAAGAGTCACATCAGCCAGTCAAGGACTAAGCGATTGGAGGTCAATGTCAAGATCTCTGGTGGATTGCACAGGGTCTCACAAGAATGGAAGTTCAAGTGGCTGATGAGATAGAAGATGCTGAATTGCGTAGAACTAGCTAAAGAACACCATCATGCTACAGTGGGTATTTATAGGTAAAGGTACAGTGCATAGACCAAGCTGTGTGCGTAGCAGTGAAAGAGAGGGAATCATAAGAGGAAAAAGTACATATAATATGGAGAGAGAGAAGAGAAAAAGGAAATGGTATGTGTACTACACAAAGAGAGAAAGGCATAAAAGGGAAGATATCACATGTCCACTTAAACAGGAGTGTCAATGATAAATGCATCGTTCTCGAGGAGATAGAGAGAAAAAGGATAGTCCCAAGTTGTGAAAGTGGCCTCAACCATGGGAATACCGTCTGGGTAAACCAAAACCATAACATTACCCCCTTCATATCGTGGATGCTCCAAGTCCACTAACATCCTAAGATGAATTGTCTCTGGTATAATTCAATGGCATTGTCCACATCGATGTCTGAGAGCCTAGGTGATTGCATGCAAACTGGGCAGTCGTTTGGGAAGTGTCTGTAGCCCTCACAGAGTCCACAGAAGTGAAGACATGCACAGGACAGCATGCCATGACCACACTGTCCACATATGTTGCAACAATAATCAGAACATTTAGGGTAAGCGTGATTGATGTCGGTGCAAACCGGGCAAGGAGGTCCTGGGGTCATTGCGGAGAGAGGATTGTTTCCATGATCATTGGGGTTGGGGGGGGGAATAGGCACGGGCAGGGGGGTGGGGGTTTGGGGGGCGGGGAGGGGGACAGGGGATGGGGAAGGATTTCAGGGGTAGGGTGTCCTGATGATAGAGATACCATGGGCACAGCGGTGTTGGCTGAGGGAGGGAGCTCAAGGAGCGTGGTGATAACTCAAGGTTGAAGCAGGCAAGGTGGGAGGGCTGCTCGCAGAAGATTCCAGAACCTGAGGGGCAGTTGAGATGTGTGTGATAGCGCTCCTGCCAAGGAAGGGTCTCGCTGATGTGGCAGGGTGCTCGGACTGAAAGGGGTTGGAATAAAAGGCTAGAAGCTCGAGATATGCGTCACATTGGTTTTCTAACATGCTCTCCAAAAGGGGGCGAAGGACAGGCTAGAGAGTGCCCACAAAGAGGAGGGTGATAGCATCTGAAAAATGAAAGTGGCGGAGAATATCGAAACTCTGGTTTCATAAAGTAAAGAGAGTGTCCATCACAGATGGGGAGATGGAAGAAGGAATACCACAGTCCAGAGAAATAAAAAGGTTAAGATGAGTGTACATATGGTATAGTTGGATAGCGTTATGGAAAGGAGTAGAAAAATGTTGAGGAGAAGATAAAGCGAATACGGCCCATTCCACAGAAGTGAGAAGAATGGGGATTCCAAAACATTAGTGAAAATGATGTTATGAATAGGTGAATCAAAAAAGTTGGGAATGACTACATCAAATGGAGGGGACAGGGTGAAGGTGACCGTCAAACCTATACAGGCTCTGGTATCTCAACAAGACAAACTATAATGGGGAGTAGTTGTGGCGGGAATCCAACCAGAACAGACTGAGCTGTTTAGTTGTCTGCATTCATCTTATATACTATAAGTACATGTGCACAGACCATGCTGTGTCTGACGATAAGCTATCTACTACTACTATATATGGTTATAGTGTTCTCACGAGTGTGGGAGTATTCCCATACATGAGGTGTACACGTGTAAGGCTATGTGTGAGGCTATGGCCATGAGGTATGGCTACGTAATGCTATGTAATGATGTCATAGATAAGAGATAACAAGGGCACATGACATGAGTGATCACATGATGAGTCATGTAACAAAAGTAAGGCGCGTAAGAGGTCACGCGACTCATGGAAGATGAAGTTGATAAATAAAACAAAGTGACATCGGTTCGAGACGCGGTACCAGATGTGCATATCATATAATAAGTTAGGGACGTTGATGAGGGATGTAACATGGGGATGGAGAGACATGGTGGAATGAGTGTCAATTGAAAGTGGGAATGGACATGAGGGTTTACTGGGGGAAGTGAGTGGGGTTGTGTCGTTTATAGGCGAGGAGAAGTTGCTGTGCATGTGAGAGATTTCATTTGGTCTCCCAGGTATTCTCTAACGATGGCCATCCTTTCCAGGCCACCAAGTACTGGCGATATCCTCATGTTCCTCTATGTGAGAGGATCTTATCCACTTTGTATTCTTCTTCACCTTCTATCTCCTCAGGGGGTGAAGATAGGAAGTTCGGGCCATGTTCGGGAGTCTCCCGATAGGATGATAGTTTAGAAGCATGGAACATGTTCAGGATGTTTTATGTGGGAGGGAGTTTTAATTTGTAAGCGACAGGAGATAGTACCTGACTGATCTCAAAGGGGCCTTCATGGCAAGGGGCGATTTTCCAGGATGGGTAATGAAGGTGGAGGTTCTTGTTATCAAGCCACACCTTATCTCCAACTTTCCATGAAGTGAATCGAGAAGAGAAGCACTCTTTCATGAGTGGTTGCGCCTTGTGGTGGGCTTCTAAAGCTTTATTACGGGCTTCAGATAAGAGCGTGAGTCATTCTTCCAGATTTGGGAGGGAAGTCTTTCCAATTGGAGGATAGGCTCGTGGTTCATATCCCAAGATGAGGGAGAAGGGGAAGTGATTAGTGGTGGAGTGAATAGAGGAGTTGTGGCAGAATTCGGCCATAGGGAGGAGATTGGCCCAGGTGTCCGTCTTTCCATCGCAGAAGATGCAGAGATAAGTTTTGAGTTCCTGGTTAACTCGTTCAGTCTCTCCATCAGTTTGCAGATGATAGGAGGAGGAGAGGGCAAGGTCATATTGGAGGAGATGGGTGAGTTCTCTACAGAAGGTGGAGGCGAAATTAGGTCCTCAATCAGAGATGACTCGGTCATGAAGGCGAAAGCAAGGGAAGACATGTTTGAAAAAAAGAGTGGCGATATCAGCAGTGGAGGCTATCTTATAGCAAGGAAGGAGAATTACCCCCTTCATAAGACCATGGTCGACCATGACCAGAACAGAATCAAAGGCAGGGATAGAAGAGGGGGAGGCTGGTGATAAGGTCCATAGAGATCTGTTGAAAAGAGCATGTGGCAGAGGAGGAGAGTGGGAAAAGGGGGGGGGGGCAGAAGGGTAGGTATTAACCTTATGGGCTTGGCAAATGCCACAGCCATTAATGAAACGGTGAACAAAAGAAAAAAGTCCAGGCCACCAATAGTCGTGAGAAAGAAGATTCTGGGTATGTAAAATGCCACCATGACCACCAGTGGGTGACTCATGTAGTGACCGAATAATATCTGTACAAAGAGAGGGAGAAACGTAGAGACGGTGTTTGAAATAAAGTTTTGAGTCAGAAAAGGTCCAGTCAGAAAGGGAAGACCGGGGAAGAAGGGAAGTGCCCACATTGAGAGTGGCAAGGGCAGTGGAAGCAAATGGATTGGAAGAAGTGAGGGAAAAAAGTTTATTGAGGATGGCGAGATTAATGGAATTAGAGAAAAGAGAATCCAGGAGTAAGGTAATATTGAGATTATTAGCAAAGGTGTCAAGCTGAGAGTGACGAGAAAGGGCATCTGCCGGAGCCATGGCGGAAGCTGGGAGATGATAAAAGGTGAGGTTGAAATCTTGAAGGAAGAATTGCCAGCAAGCGTGGTGGTGAGAGAGTTTACGAGATTGTCAGAAGTAGGTGAGGTTTTTGTGGTTGGTGAGGATGGTGACAGGCCAGCCGGTGCCTTGGAGGTAATAATGCCATTCTTCAAGGGCATGAATCATGGCAAGGAGTTCTTGGTTGTAGATGTTGTAGTTGTGCTTGGTGGGGGAGAAGATGCGAGAGAGGTAGACGCAAGGGTGAAGATTGCCGTTGGAGTCAGGCTGCATGAGAACAGTGCCCGAGGCCATGAGTGAGGTGTCGGTCATGACGGTGAAGGGGGAGGAGATGTCGGGCATGGTGAGAATGGGTCAAGCAAGGAAAGCAGTTTGGAGGGAGTGAAATGCAGTTTTGCAAGGAGGAGACCAGTCCCTGTTACAAACCTCATTTTCACCTCTAGCTTTATTGTATGATACGCAGAACTGGTACCACGTCTTGTATCCATTTCACTCACTCTTTCATCCATCACATGACCTTATTCCTTATCTATGACATCACAATCTGGACTTACATGTGTACACCTCATGTATGGGAACACTCCCACACTCGTGAGAACACTCTAACTATATATAGTAGTAGTAGATAGCTTATCATCAGTCACAGCATGGTCTGTGCACATGTAGCTGTAGTATAAATACTTGAATGCAGCAACCGAACAAGCCAGTCTTGTTCTGGTTGGAATTTCCCTTCCATGACAGTTCCCACTTCCTGTTCAGTTTTAGTGTGAGGTGCCTAGTGCCATTATTGGTGCAAAGGGTCACCTTCAGTCCCAAAGGGAGGTTTTCTTGGTGAGGTCAATAAGAGGGTGGGCGATGGAGGAGAAGTTAGGAATGAATTTTTGGTAGAAATTGCAAAAACCAAGAAAAGAGCAGATGTTACGCTTGCGTCTTCCTAAAGATGTATATCCTCCAGTGGACATCTTCTCGACTCTACCCTGAGAGTAGACACTCCAGGGGCTCATGAGGTATGCTACCTATCTTCTGGCGAGGAGCTCACGAAGAGTCACATTAGCCAGTCAAGGACTAAGCAATTGGAAGCCAATGTCAAGGCTTCTGGGCAATTGTGGGGGTCTCACAAGAACAAAGGCTCAAGTGGATGATGAGGTAGAAGATGCTAGATTGCGTAGAACTAACTGTAGAATACCATCATGCTACAGCAGGTATTTATAGATAACAGTTCAGTGCACAGACCAAGCTGTGTGCATAGCAGTGAAAGAGAGGAAGACATAAACAGAAAGTGTACGCATAATATGGAGAGAGAGGAGAGAGAAAAAGGAAATGGTATGCATACTACTCAAAGAGAGAAACACATAAAGGGGGAGATATCATGTGTCTGCCTAAACGGGAGTGTCAATGACAAAGGCATCATTCTCAAGGAGATGGAGGGAAAAAGGATAGTCCCGAGTTGTGAAAGTAGCCTCTACTGAGGGAATTCCATCCAGATGAACTAAAACTGTAACATTACCCTCTTCGTATCGTGGATGCTCCAAGTCCACTAACATCCTAAGATGAATTGTCTCCAGAATTGTGTTCAATCACATTGTCCACGTCAATGTCTGAGAGCCAAGGTGATTGCATGCAAACTGGGCAGTTGTTTGGGTAGTGTCCGTAGGTCTCACAGAGTCCACAGAAGTGAAGACCCACACAGGAGAGCATGTTGTGTCCATGCTGTCTGCATACATGGCAACAATAATTGAGACATTCAGGGTAAGCATGATGTTCATAGGTGCAAACCAGGCAAGGAGGTCCCAGCAATGCTGCAGTGTCAGGATCGTTTCCACGATCATTCCAGACAGGTGTGGGGATACGCACAGGCATGATGGGCGGGAACTGGGAGGGGGGTGGGGGAGGGGTGTCGAGGGTAAGGGGTTCCAGTGATAGAGACACCATGGGCATGGCGGCATCGGCTGAGGGATGAGGACAGGGGAGTTCAAGGAGTGTGGTGATAACTCAAGGCAGAAGCAGGCGAAGTGGGAGGGCTGCTTGGAGAAGGTTCCAGAACCCGAGGGGCAGTCGAGATATGGGGGATAGCGCTCCTGCCAAGGAAGGGTCTCACTGGGGGTGCGGCAGGGCACTCGGCCTAAAAGGGGTTGGAATAAAATGCCAGGAGTTCGAGGTATGCATCATGCTGGTTTTCCAGCATACTCTCCCAGAGGGGCCGGAGGATAGGCCAAAGGGCATCAACAGGGAGGGAGGCGATGGCATCGGAGAAATGAGAGTGGCGAAGGATATCAAAACTTTGATTTCGTAAAGTAAAAAGGGTGTCTATTATGGAAGGTGAAACGGAGGCAGGAATAGTGCGATCCAGAGAAACAAAAAGGTTGAGACGAGCATACATGTGGTATAATTGGATAGCATTATGAAAAGGAGTAGAAAAATGTTAAGGAGGAGATGCAGTGAAAACGGCCTGTTCCACAGCAACAAGAAGAACAGGGGATTCCAATACATTGGCAAAAAGGATATTATGGATCAGGGAGTCAAAAAGTTAGGGATAACCATATCAAATGGAGAGGATGGAGGTGGGGATACATGGCAGGATGGGCATCGATTGCAAGTGGGGATAGACATGAGGGTTTTACTGAGGAAAATGAGTCAGATTACATTGTTTATATGTGGAGAGAAGGTGCTGTGCGTGGGAGAGATTTCGTTCAGTCTCCCAGGTGTTCTCCGATGATGGCCATCCTTTCCAGGCCACCAGGTACTGGTAGCATCCTCATGTTCCTTGGTGTGAGAGGATCTTGTCCACTTCATATTCTTCTTCACCTTCTATCTGCTCAGGGGGTGGAGATAGGAAGTTCGGACTGTGTTCGGGGGTTTCCCAATAGGACAATAGTTTGGAAGCATGGAACGTGTTTAAGATGTTCCACATGGGGGGAAGTTTTAGTTTGTAAGCAACAGGAGATAGTACCTGACTGATCTCAAAATGGCCTTCTTGACAAGAGATAAGTTTTCATGACGGGTAATGAAGGTGGAGGTTCTTGTTGTCTAGCCATACCTTATCTCTGACCTTCCATGGGTTAAATCAAGGTGAAAATTGCTCTTTCATGAGGTGTTGCACCTTATGGTGAGCTTCTAAAGCTTCCTTGCAGGCTTTGGATAAGAGTGAGAGTCGTTCTTCAAGATTGGGGAGGGAAGTCTTTTCGATTGGAGGATAAGCTCGTGGTTCATATCCCAGGATAAGGGAGAAGGGGGAATGATTGGTAATGGAATGAATGGAAGAGTTGTGACATAATTCAGCCATAAGGAGGAGGTTGGCCCAAGTATCAGTCTTCCCATTGCAGAAAATATGCAGATAGATCTCGAGTTCCTGATTGACTTGTTCAGTCTCCCCATCCATCTGTGGGTGGTAGGAGAAAGATAGAGCAAGGTCGTATTGGAGAAGACAGGCAAGTTCTCTGGAGAAGGTAGTCCCTGTTTAGCCACTATGAATATGTGGTACTGTCCTCCTTTTTCTTTCCCTATTAAACCATTCCCTTTTATGTTCTCCTCTCTCTCTGTATTATGCATACAATTTCCTTTTATGATCCTCTCTCTCTCACTGCCACACACACAGCTTGGTCTGTGCATTGTACTCTTACCTATAAATACATGCCATAGCACAATGGTGTTCCTTAGCTAGTTCTACGCAATTCAGCGTCTTCTAACTTGTCATCTGCTTGAACCTCAATTCTTGCGAGACCCCTGAGATCACCCAGAGGCTTTGCCATTAGCCTCCAATCTCTTAGTCCTTGAACAGCTGACACAACTCTGCATGAGTTCCTTGCTGGAAAATAGATAGCATACCTCGTGAGCCCCTGCAGCGTCCACTGTCAGGGTAGAGTTGAGAAGGCATCTACTGGAAGACATACAGCATAACACAACCATTTTGTTGGAGAGTAGTAGATTCATGAAGAACCATTGCATTAGTTGGCCAACAAATTCCCCTCCACGGTCCAAATAAACAGAGGTGAGTGAATGACCAGTGAAGGTCTCCATCCAGGAGGCTATATGTTCAAAATGCTGGTGAACAGCATCCTTCTGGTGAATAAAGGTGATAAGCCCAAAGCCAGAGTAATCATCAATAAAAGTCAAGATATACTGAGTGTAAGAGCGTGACTCAGTAGGCATAGGATTAGTGAGGTCTGTGTATGTGCACAAGTCTGAGAGGTCAAGTTGTTATGATCCATATGCCCCTATCTCTTTTTCCCTTCCTTTTTTCATCTCCTCTCTTGCCTTTGACTATGCCTTTCCCCTATTCCTCATTGCAAGACTGTATCATAGACCTGCAGCTTGTGATCCCTTCCATGCTATGGATTACTCACCTTCCGATCCATCCTGTCCTGTTGATCCTCGTTTCCCCTTTCTGTTTCCTTCCATCTCCTATGATTCTATCTGTACCTATAGCCTCCATGGGTAACAATTTTGTCATAATGTATACATATTACCAGATATATTTCATTCAGTTTTAAGTATAATACTATGGTTTTTGTCATGGATTTCATTGAAATATGGCACATTTTGAGATATAAGAACATATAAAATTATATTAGATATATATTTTTATAGCCTTTCCACATGAATCATTTTGACAAAATGATACATTCAATCAACAATTATATTACTTATTTACTAACTAGTACATGGATCCATATAATATACTATTGTAACTACACACATCATAATGAACATGAGTTACAGATAGCATACTTATTATAAAAAAAAAAAACCTACAAAACAAAGACAAGTTATCAAGGAGAAATTGTAATACAACATAACCAACTTACAATCAATCATGAAAAGATAAACCTGCAGAGCAAACAATAGTCAGCAATGAAGTTACATGGATAGTCATGAAATGAACTTACCATGTAGGCTAAGAACAATGAGGATACTAGCACAGAATAGAGTATAAAGATAAAGTATAAGTGTAAAGGTATGTATCAAAGAATAAATAAGTATAAGGTACAAGTGGTAAGTGAAGTGTAGTGAAGTGGAGTGAAGTGTAGTAAGTGATGAGTGGAGATGATACAAATCAACAAGAAAGAGGCTGTGGGAAAAAAACTCGCAGGTGTGTTGTTTATATAATGTGGTGATACAAATAAACAAAAATAACCATATAGGGAATGCACACTTATCTGCTTTTTTGGGAATCAAGTGTGGGAACTTCAACTTATATCAGCATCCACTTTTTAAAACCACTATGTCCAACTAACCAACCACAACACAAATAACCAAACATGGGCACAACACAAACAACTCCGCATTTTTGACATCCAGGGTGGGAATCTCAAACTTACATCAGCATGCACTCTTCAAAACTACTAAGTCATGCTACATTTTTATCTAAAAGAATATCCAACTTGAGATTGGCTGTATCCCATCCATGTGTGGACGGAATCACATGATTCTTGGATCCATTGGTAGCCAGGGATCTCCGCCAAATACAGTACATCCATTGCTAAGCATGGTACTCCCACGCAAATGTATTACAGACCACTTTTCAACAGGGTTATATAAACTCCATCATATTAGCATCCAACTTGAGATTGATCATATCTCATCCACATATTGATAGCATCATGTGATCTATGGCTCAGTCGATAGCCAGGAATTCCCACTAAATCCAGTATAGCCACCACTAATCATGACACTCCCATGCAGAGGTATTTCAGGCTGCTTTTTACAAGACTCATGTAAATCCCCATAATACTAACATTTGACTCAAGATTGGTTGTATCTCATCTGTATATGGACCGAATCATGTGGTTCATGATTCATTCAAAAGCCAGGAGTCACTACAAGATCCTGTACAGCCACCCCTAAGTGTGAAATCTCCATACTATGCTCTTGGGAAGTGGTATAATAAAACACTAGACCAAAACTTAAATTTATTCCAAGATGATTTATTGTTAGTGCTTGTGTATAGTTAGTGCTTGGATAGTAGTGTCTAGTGGGGGTGCTTGATTAATGCTATGATATTTAGTGTGCCTGGTTAGTGTCTGGCTAATTCTTTGTATCTTTTTTTCAAAGTTGTTTAGTTTATGGATCAGCTTTTTTGAAATCTTAATTGCAATATTTGCAAGAAATATCAATAAATATATTGAAGCTTAGTTTTGCCACTCATTTATTTCCATATAATAGTGAATAATTTATACATTTTCTGAAAATGTGACAAAAAAGAGAAAATAGTTGAAACTTTATGCAATTATTAGGGATGGATTTTTCCTAAATGATAGGAAATGTTACATTTGTGAAGAATAGTTTATATTTATAACATTTTATTGAAAATATCTACAATTCTATGCAATTATGTGGGGGAGATTTTTCCTGATGCCTGGCTGAAATGCTAAAGTGGCTCTCTGCTTCTGAGGTAACCCAATGGGTAATACCGTTTACCATTTCACCCATCAAGACTGGATCAGACTACACAGTCAATTCTCTCTGGTTTACAGGTTGGTTTGAGACCATAGGCTCTGCCTATGAGAGTGCTAGTTGGGCTTTTCCCACTGCCACTTACAATTGATGCCCACCATCTTATGTGCACTATCAAGGGTTCAACATCCTATCCAGGCACCAGTTTCTACCTGGTGTGGCCTCTGACACTTTAGAAAGTTCTCTATTTCTGAACATTGCTTTTTCTAATCCTCATCCTCTCCATCCTGTTGCAATGACTTACTGGAATTGACAGTTCGATCAATAACACAGATTCCTATTCTCATAGCTCCAGACTTCTGAAGCTAGGTGAACTTGTCACTTACAATGAGCTATCAAGGCCACAGAAAGATCTGGCAATGATGCCCAACTTACAGGAATTTATAGAGGCCTTGGGAGTGGATCTGGATGAACTCGGTCAGGTTTTATTTTTAAATATGATCAGAGTGATCTTTTGGAATGGGCAATGAAACTTTTCTTTTATACTCCCCTTACACTTGTTTATCCCTTACTAGGTTTTATGCATACTTCCTATGCTTTGGACTATTTCAACACAGACATAAACTTTCTTCTCAGGAATTCCCTTGACACTGACATTATCTGTTTTCCTTATGCTAGTCACAATAACCAAGACTTGCTCTTAAACCAAGGTCTTCTCTATAATAATACTATTCCCAATCCACATCACTTTGTGAAGATTTTCTTTTGGGATTTGGAATGCATAGACCCAGTATCTTATACTGGAGAAACATGGTTGTATCATAGGAAAACAAAGCTTTGGTCATCGGAAAGTTATATCTCTATCTCCAAGCAGGAACATTCTTACCTTTGGGAACTCAAGTCCATGGAAAGAAAATCTTGGAGACAGTTACAGAGGAAATTCAGTAGAGGCCATGAAGGCAACTCTTTACTCAATACTAAGCTCTAGGCACCTCACACAAAATACTAGGAAAGGGGGCAAATCCAAAGTAAAGGGGAATCTCAACTACAACTAGACTGGCTAGTTAAGTTGAATGCATTCAGTTTATGTACTATGCATACATGTGCACAGACCATGCTGTGTCTGACGATAAGCTATCTACTATACCTATATAAGTATAAAGTGTTTGCATGACTGTGAGAGAGTTCTCAGGAGTGTGGGAGGCTTCTGATAAGCTATCGATGAACTCATAGATAAAAAAAGATACAAGGTTATGTGATTTAGTCACATGACTGGATAAGCGCTAGTTTGCCAAGATAAGATAAAAGATGTCATATGACCGATAAGATAAGATAAGGTCACATGACTTGAACTTGGAGAAATTATCGAGATTCATAACATTACCCCTCAACTACAGCAGAGATTCCAGATCTGCAGGAGGTTCTGTAGTTCCATTCATATAATTTATTATGGGTTGAAAGAGACTATCAAAGAGCTCCTGAGTCATTCTAGGGTGCTTCGGGGCCTAGGTGCAAGAGTGATAAAAGCGAATGATGGCCTGCTGAGCATTCTTCAGAGCTAACGCAGGTTCCCCAAGTGTAATCACCCTCATTGTACCCTTTCCAATGTACCAAGTACTGAAAACCACAACTGATAAGTCTACTATCAACAATATAATCAATCTCAAATTCCTCCAATCCTTCATCATCAACCAGAAGAGGACCAGGGGCTGAGATGGGCTAACCGTCAAGAGGCTTAATGTAAGGTTTTTTACTCTACTAACATTCACGGTTGCTTATGCTCAACTTCCCTTGGGAAGGAGTAGTTTCACCAAGTTGTGTTCGAGAACTTCCAAAATTCAGTAGGGTCTGATCCAGTGGGGTTTTAGTTTAGAAACAGAGCAGGTTTATAGGAGGTTGAGATGTTCTGATGACAGCCAAACCATATCTCCGACACTGTAGGTGGGTGTGGAAGATCGATGCTTGTCCATGTTGGATTGCAGTGACTGCCCTCCCTAGTCTTTTCCAAAGCTTGTCACGCAAGATCAAGGTTGGTCTTCATCTGAGGCTCTATGAGCTTTTACTTTAGTAGGCTCAAAACCGAGATGTGGTTTAAACATTTTGGTGAGCACAAAAGGGGCAAAGCCAGTGGCGGATGATTAAATATTATTAAAGTTAAACTGGGCAATAGCTAGCCATTTGACCCATTGATCTTGTTTTTCCACAGTAAAGAGGTGTAAGTACTGTTATACTTCACAATTCATATGCTCTGTCTGTTCATCAGTTTGAGGATGATAGGCTATAGACATTTTTTTCTCGATTTTTAATAATTTAAAGAGATCCTGCATCATCTGGGATGTGAATTGGGGTTCTTGGTCTGAAGTGATAGCATTGGGGGAGCCCATGATGTTTCCAGACATAGTCTCGATACAGCTTGGCTGTTCCTTTGGACATAATGGTTTTTGTGGTGGAGATTAGGGCAACTTCTTTGGAGAATCAATCCACCACTACAAGAATGCTGTTGAAGCCATGGGATTCAGGAAATCCAGTCATAAAATTGACTGAGATTTCCTTCCAGGGTCCACTAGGAACTAGTAGGGATTTACTCTGGCCAGCAAGTGCTTGATTGGTAGGTTTCATATGAGCACATCATTCATAGGCTTTACACTGTAATATTCTTTCACTTGTTTTCGTAATGCAGGCCATCCGTAGTACCGTGAGATCAACTCTGCAGTCTTGTCAGTGCCTTTATATCCACTGAGGGGATGGTTGTGGTATTGTGAAATAACTTCCTACCTGTATTGGGGAGGTACCCAGACCTTTTGGTTGTATAAGTATTGATCCAACTTTAACTCAGCTCCATTGGGGCATGTTATTCCCAGATGTGTGTTTTTGATTTTGTCAAACAAGGATGCATCTGCCGACTACCTGATTTGTGTGACTCAGGAATTACGGTCATCTCCTTATTGTCATTTTCGATGCCCTGCATGTGATCTTCCCTTCGTGACAACATGTCTGCTTTTCCCATAGATGTTCCAGGTTTATTTACGAGCAGGTAGTTGAAATGGGATAAATAAAGAGCCCAGCGAGCTTGTCATCAATTGAGATTTTGGGATGTTATGAAGTATTGGAGATTTTTATGATCAGTCTATACTTTGAATTGGAAACGAGCACCTTCTAGGTAATGTCACCATTCTTCAAGACTAAGGATGATGGCTAGCATCTCTTTATCTGCTATGGGGTAGTTTCGTTGTTCAGGGGTCATAGAGTGCGAC
Organism: Leccinellum rugosiceps; assembly: GCA_038089755.1. Classification (NCBI taxonomy): domain Eukaryota; kingdom Fungi; phylum Basidiomycota; class Agaricomycetes; order Boletales; family Boletaceae; genus Leccinellum; species Leccinellum rugosiceps. The sequence continues at coordinate 4,591 of JBBPLL010000349.1, read as the reverse complement.
ATATATTCAATGGGATGTCATTTGTTATTTTTCTTTAGTGAGAGCACTGCTCCTGTGGCAAAGTCTGAGGTGTCGCATTCTATGTGATAGGGGATGGTGTCCTCAGGATAACTTAGGACTGGGGCAGTTATGAATTTTCGTTTTAGCATGTCAAACACTTTCTGCTATGCTTCTGTCCATCTACATTATAAACCAGTATAACCAGTTCCAGAGGTTTTAGTGTTAACTGCTGTTCTTTGGCCCACATGGTGTCAATGGATATCCCATTAGCACCACACTGTCTAGCAGAGCTTGAGCAGGAATGTTTGTTATGCTTTTGGATTATGTCGATTTTTAGAAGCAACTTCCTGAGTGGCTTGACAGTGCACACTCGTTTCTCACTCAAGTTATGAATAAAAGCTGTTTTATTTTTTGTACAAATGGAATTAAGCCTTCCTTCCCAGGAAGCACACTCTTTTGAGAACACCATTTCAGTTGTAGTATCTGGTAGGCTACCACATCGAGATACAGGAGAGTCTATGTTTACATTGCTATTGAGAATAGAAAATCTGGTGCTCATTCTATTTCGGATATAAAGGAAAGTACCATTCTCTGGAGTCCAAGTGGCAGGTTCAAATTGCAGCCTGCGACTAAGATCCAGGGCCGCAGTGATGGAATCTTTTACCCGAGTTCGCGTTGCATTGCCAGGTACACAGTTCACAGCACAGAGATTATACTTGTAGATGGAGATCGCGTCCGCTCAGATGAGGAACCAATCGTGAGCACGGGTAGCAAGAAATTGGCGAAAGGCCGCTGGTTGATCACGATGTATCAATGGTAAGACGAGATAAGAAAAAATACAAGTGACTTACTTGACTCTGCTAGTGTCGGCGGCACGAAATTGGCGTTCGCATTATTTAAACCTCAGGCTTGCTGGATATTTCCCATGGTGAACGACATTGCTGTCGAGGAACCTGGACCAGCGCATTAGTTAATCGGAGTCCAATAGCTAGCCGCTGGATCGAAAAATCACTTATCGATCCCGCCACATCTGTGGGGTTCGGTTCTCCATGCTCGTGTGTGGAGGACGTCCCTGAAAAAGTGTACATGCCATGTGCGAAGCTGAAGAAGTGATTAGTACTGTTAGAAATTCGGGTGACATGAAACACGCACGACATGGGAGTCTCATACAGCAAGGAGAGGACTTGCTGTCAATGTGGTTGAAAGGAGGAATGTGCGTTGACTTGTGTTGACTGGATCGACATAAACTGCGACGTCGCATGTTCGATTGGAAGAGTTAGCCGAGTTTGAGAAACAGTATTGTTTGCAGTATACAAAAGGAAAGTACTTTACCAATTGTCACAATCGATATCGATGCTATAGCCACGGGGCATCTTAGCGAAGTCGCCGCTTCTGATTCCCAAGCCTTGCTGAAGCGGCAGAGTCAGCCGAGTTTGAGAAACAGTCCAAATAGCATACAAAAGGAAAGTATTTTACCGATTGTCGTTATCGATATCGATATTATAGCCACGGGACATGTTAGCCGGAGTCAGCTGAGGTATTATTACCTTGCTTCCAGGTGCTTCTTCTTCTTCCTGGGTTCTTCGTATGCAGATCGAATTTACATGCGTAAATATCGTAGCAGCGCATTTGCGCCAGTTCCCCGATTTAGGGAGCAAAGACAAACGAAGACGACTGCGTGACACGAATTCAATCTGGTGAACACAGAAAAACTTAGTAGAAAAATGTGTACAAATGCTGGTATATCGTACTGCCGTGCAGATAACTAGGGGCTTATGTTCTCAAGTCGCGGCCCAGATTATGCATGGAGTGGTGACTGGTTGAAGGAAGAAAAAAGAGGTCAAAACGAAGTCAGACAAGAACCGGGACGCACAAGGGACTCCAGTCCATTCCACATCGACACTGTCCGGGCCACTTGGAGTGTGAGATCCCACGAATATACGAAGGGGAAGACAGCGACCAGGACTTCAATGAATCCAGAGCAACATGTCCACGAAATTTCCTCAGCCAGTCGGGTTTTCTCGCCTAGAAACCGCTTGGATCTGAAAATTTTCACTAGGTCCGGTGGATGTGCAGAGATTGGAAGAAGACCCTGCCCTCAGTCAAGAACAATGATAAGATCACAATCAACATGATACCACGGACCTAGCCGGACAAAACAAAATATGTTTTCTATGTTTTCTCTTTAGCCTTCAGCTCTAGTACTACCTGACATTTCCTTTCCGTCGGTGTATTTGGGTTTGTATTTATTTGTTTTGGTGTTCTGTCTGCTTCGCCTTCGATGCCGTCTTCATTTGCTTTCGTTTTCGGAAGTTGCCGCATATGACTTGAAGCTTTTCTTCGCTTCCGGAAATTGACGACTGCCAGTGGGGATAACGCCACACGCATGGCGCATGGCATTCTTGGCAGATTCCGAAGTACTCGGAAGTAGTGTATTCCAACGGAATCGGCCGAACTCCATGTGACTTTCGCTTTCGTCTCATTATGTAAGCCAAATATGAAACACGCGCGAGCCGCCGTCCCTCCACATAGACATCTCCTGCTACATGCTTGCCGCATCGCTCCACCCTCACCGTTTCTCATGAACCTTATCCGTGAGGAGTCAAGGGTCTATTGACCATGCTAGCACGCGATCTCGAGGTCAAGCGGACCCTCATGTTTGGTGGTCACGGTCGTTGCTCCCCTATATCCACAATCACCATAGTCGTCTCCGTCGTTATCCTCCGAGGCACTGCGCCACACGCTGGAACGCTTTGCGCAAGTCTTGTATATTGTGAACTGACGAAGGCAAAGACGAAGGCATGCTCAGGTGCCAGTGGAGACCCGAAGAAGCTGGTGATGTCGGCAGGTAGGTTGGTCCTTGTGTTGGTGCAAAGGGCGCTCAAAATATCGCAACACAGGATGAGTGTCTCGCAGGCAGTCGCTGTGTAGTGCACCACAGTAGTTCTCGCAAACGAGTAACCCCCAGAAGATTAGGCAGAAGCTTGTGACGTACGTTGACTATGACGAGCTTCAGAAGAAGCTCGAGATCATGAAGGTAAGTATCCGCCATCTATATATGCTGAACCACGCCCTGCTGATAGTATGTTGGATTTAGCGGTCTCAGTGACGGCACCTCTGACGCGGGCTCTCGCACAAGCCGGAAGGCATGCACCTCCCCCAACTCCAATACCGATAATGTGAACGCACAACATGGAGAGAGCCTCGAGGTGCTCCTTGCGAACAAGGATAAGTGCCTCCTCGAACTGTTGACCCGTTTCAGGGTGAACTTTCATCTCGGTTCCTTCACCTTTGCGTCACCAACCCGGGCTCACTTGTGTGTTGTACTCCTACCCAGATACTATCATATACGTCTCTAGAAAAGTCTCCAGTCAACGCAATCGTAGCTCGACATGGCCCGTGCAGAGCTGTTTGAGCAGAGATATCTGAACGAGAAGCTCAAGACAGACCTCCTTGTGCCCGATAGTTGTTCTGAGAAGGCCGCAAGCACTGGAGGAATAGTGCAAGTTGTCCATGTGCTGGCCAGGCTCAGACTGGACTTTGGCATGGAAGCGTCCAAGAACAAGAATGCTGAGTCGCCCGGGAGAACGACGCCGATTCTGTTCACCTTCTCTGCCAACACTGGCAGAATGGTGTCTCTTGCAAGATGGTAGTGAAAGATGTTCCGATGGTTTGCGGGACTCACATTTTGACGCACCATATGGTATGTGGGATACTCAAAGGACAGCTGACTGATGAGGGCATACGAAGAGCATTGCAAAATGGGATAATGGTAGGTACTAGTACATGGTATACTGCAACGAACCTCCAAGATCTCGTGGCGAGTGCACATTCGTATGTAAAGGCTGGAGATGACGGGCAAGGAAGGAGTGTGAGTTATGGTGATGAATAGTAAACGCGGCAGGTGTGTCATCCGCGGCACTGCATTCGAGACTGCTGGACAGACGTGGTCTGCACAACTGAGCAATGAATGACTTCACTTTTGTTTGTGTGATTGCACGCAATGTCTAAGATAAAGGTGTCATAGCTAAATGGTTAAGTATAACTTGCGTTGCAAAATGTCATGTCAACATTGAACTTCTAGTTCTGGGGCCTGCGACAACACCGCCTTCTCCGGCGACTTCCGTCTTCCTCGTCGACACTCCATGTCTTTCGCCACCCCCCAGCGACCACATCCGTCATGTTCGGACGACGAAACAGACGCTGAAATTGAAAAGGAGCGCTCTACGTCATGGTCATCACAAACGATCAACACTGATCACTTGACCCGGGATTCGCAAACCCCAACCTCAAGAGACTGTCTTGGCTTTCCGACTTTGGCTCAGGTTTGTAAGTGTAGGAGAAATCAGGCTAGAAACACGGAACTCACGAAACTCCATCTTCAAAAGGAATTATCAGACCTGGTCCAGGAATAACCTGCTAATTCTTGCTCTTATGAAGGCCCTCTGTGGATCTGCTTTCTTTCCATTTATTTTCCTTTGCTACACTGATTGTCGCAGTCAGCTCCATATGACCTTTGCATACTTTCCGCCAGTTCGTTCACTCTTTTGTCTTCCATGCCCAACTTCTGATGGATTTTCGTGCGAACAGT
>JBBPLL010000348.1:0-30886 GCA_038089755.1 Leccinellum rugosiceps | reverse complement strand
ACGAGCAAGAAAGACGCTGAATTGCGTAGAACTAACTAAGGAACACCATCGTGCTACGCTGGGTATTTATAGGTAAAGGTACAGGGCACAGACCAAGCTGTGTGCGTAGCAGTGAAAGAGAGGAAGAGATAAAGGGAAGGTGTACGCGTAATACGGAGAGAGAGAAGAGAGGAAAAGGAAATGGTACGCGTACTACCCGAGGAGAGAAAGATATAAAAGGAAAAGAAGCACGTGTCCGTCTAAACGGGAGTGTCTATGATGAACGCATCGTTCTCGAGGAGGTAAAGGGAAAAAGGATAGTCCCGAGTCGTAAATGTAGCCTCCACCGTGGGAATGCCCTCCGGATGGACCAAAACCGTAACATCGTTTATCTTAGCTTCCAAAACGAAATCAAACTCGCCTTCTTCCTTAGAGGAAATTCGTATAAAGTCACCGTAAGGAAACCTGTCTCGGAACTAATCACAGAAAACGAGAACATCCACGGAACCCCTTGGGAACAAACCGAGTGGAATACAGCTATAGAAGAACTACCAACTCCGTGGGAAAACTTTATCGAAAACTAAAATTGCCCACCATAGATACCTATCTCGCAACCCGAATCTCGAACGGGATTCCCCGACTCCCATTGGACGAATCAGATTACGATCCAAACGACATTGTTTCACCCGACGCAGCACACATAGAATTCGCACCAAACTTCCCCTTTTGGTTGCAAACAGAATTCCTTGAACACGCCCTCGAACCAGGACATATACCAGTCCTCATCGATAACCACACAAACACCTGTTTCCAGACAGAAATAGCTTTCCATGTCCGGAATCGAGTACCAGGAGTCGGGGTTGTACAGCCGCCCCGAAGAGAGTATCCCCACCGTCCGGGCAGTCCCCCGGAACCCAATGACATCATCGCGCCAATCCGCGCCCCCACCAGAAGATCCCAGCGTATCGCTGCTCGCCAGGCTAGACGCCCTGGAACTCCGGGCCCTTCAGGCCGAAATGCAGGCCGACAAATTACAAAAACAGATCGACAACACGCCGCTCCCAGAAGACGATCCAGAGAGAGCAGCGTTCAAACGAGGAGTCGCAGCCGCGATGCTTGCAATGAAATCTTCGAACTTCTCATCAGGGAGTTCGAAGAAAGCAGAAGTAATTAGGGATCCTGGGCTCTTCGACGGCTCATATTCCAAATTCGACGAATGGTGGACCAAGATGCTGGTCTTCCGTGATTCCAACTTCTCGTTATTCGACAACGCATCTGTAGGCCCTGGAAATGGCGATAAAAACTGGAACCTCGCGGTTCTCTCCCGAATCGGCGTAGAAACGGGAGAAAAGGACAAAAATGGTGCTGGAGCATGGGCTCACACCGAAATCAAAAAGAGAAGAGACCCCACCATAGGGTGGATGACACTGCCTCTCCTCGAGAAGGTATTAAATGGGCGTTTCTGCATTGGGAACGAAAAGGAGCTAGGTACAAAAAAGCTCCTAGCACGCAAACAAGGACGCAACGAGAGGACGCAAGTCTTTTTGACGCAATGGCTTGGACTTTACGAACAAGCCGAATGTAACGAGCAAATGGGGATAACCCTACTCGAACAAAGCGTGCGACAGGACATCATCAGACACATGTTCCTAAACAGCGATCACCCCACAACGTTGTACGACTACATTAACCGCGTACAACATTATGCCAACTCGATAGAAGCATTCGAAACTCGCTTCTCATCGACATCCTTAACAAATCGCAAGGATCCAAACGCGATGGACATCGATCAAATTTCACCGGATACCGATAGTACTCGGACGGTGAACCGAACTAAGCAAGGCTGCTTTAATTGCGGCAAAGAAGGGCACATGGCCCGAGATTGCAAAGCAGCAGATACTAGCTGCAAAGAATGTGGCTTTCGCCGCGGAGGTCACCGAAAGGGATGCTCAAAATTTAAATCTCGGTCCGTGCGAGCAGCAGAAGTCGCATCTGCTTCCTCTGGCAACCAAGCCGTAGCCCCCTCTCCTCCCACTGTGCCAACAGCCCCAAACTGGCAAGCCGCAATACGCGGTATGGACCTAGAAGCTGTTAGGGCTTACTTCCGCGACCTGGACAACACGTCGGGAAAAGCCTAAGGGAAGCTACATCGGGTAGTAACACTTCCCCTAATGGACTTACCAAACCGGACAATCTAAATAGATTACAGCACAATATCTCTTTACGTACTCGACGCCTAGATAGTGCTAGTACAACCTCTAGTTCCTTTTCAAATCGTTTTTCTTCTCTCAATCCTGATGTGATATTAGATAGTGATACAGATAGTAGTTTCTCTTTATCTCCGTCATCTCGATGTGGTAGCCTACCAGATGACATAACCGAAACGGCGTTCTCGAAAGAGCGTGGTCACCGGGAAGTGACGCTTAATTCCGTTTATAAAAATAAAAATAGTTCCCTCTCGAACCCGAACAAGAGAAAAGTGCGCATGCTTAAGCCACTTCGAGAACTACTCCTAAAAATAGATATAATAACAAAAACAACAAAAACAGAAGTCTCAGCATTACTCGACAGCGGAGCAAACGGCATATTTATAGATGCAACCTGGGCTAAAGAAAAACGAATACCCTTGACGCCCCTGGACTTAGTAATACCAGTATATAACGTAGACGGAACCATAAACTCCGCAGGAGGTATCGCGCATACCGCTACCCTGGTCATCGACTACATGGGACATCGCGAAAAGGTTATCGCTGATGTCACCAACCTGGGAAAGAACCATATGATCCTGGGATACACATGGTTACGAGATCATAATCCTACCATTGATTGGATCAAGGGAGTGGTCACCTTGGACAAATGTCCTACATCGTGTGCAGCATTGAATGCTAGCTACCTTAACCATATAGAAGAACACGAGATAGCATACGGATATTCCATAAAGAAAACCGAAAAACAAACCCTGGTTGAACCAGAAGAAGCGTTCAAACTTGTACCTGACGCTTATCATGAATATCTCGATGTCTTTTCCAAAAAAGCCAGCGAAAGGATGCCAGAACGAAAACTGTGGGACCATGCTGTAGATCTCAAACCCGATTTTGTGCCGAAAAAGGGACGTCTTATTCCCCTTAGCCCCACTGAGCAAGACAAAGTAAAAGCCTTCATAGAGGACCAACTCTCGAAAGGATATATTCGTCCCTCTAAATCGCCACAAACGTCCCCGGTATTCTTCATTCCAAAAAAAGAAGGCAAGAAGTGCATGGTTACAGACTATAGATATCTGAACGAGGGAACTGTCAAGAACAATTACCCTCTTCCTCTCATCTCCCAAATCATCGATAAATTAAAAGGAAGCCAGATCTTCACTAAAATGGATCTCCGTTGGGGATACAACAACGTGAGAATAAAAGAAGGAGATGAATGGAAAGGAGCCTTCGTCTGCCATTTAGGAGCCTTCGAACCACTAGTCATGTTCTTCGGCATGTGTAATTCGCCCGCAATGTTCCAACAGATGATGAACGACATCTTTTCTGATATGGACGATTGCGTAATAATTTATATCGATGATCTGCTCATCTTCTCGAAGCATAATGACATGAAACGTCATCAAACGGTCGTAAAGAAAGTCTTGGAACGGCTACGAAATCACGACCTATTCGTTAAACCAGAAAAATGCTTCTTCGGAGTTAAACAGGTAGACATGCTGGGCATGGACATCACAGAAAAGGGAGTCTGCATGAGTGAAAACAAGCTTAGCGGAGTACGCGACTGGCCAATTCCCACCACTGTAAAAGGAGTTAGAAGCTTCTTAGGGTTAGCCAACTTCTATCGTCGCTTCATCGCCAACTATAGCCAAATAGCTCGTCCTCTGCATGACTTAACTAAGAAAGATCAACCCTGGACATGGGGATCTGATGCCCAAAAAGCGTTCGATACGCTAAAAACCGCTTTCACAACAGCGCCAATCTTGGCATATCCGGATGACACGACCCCTTATCGTGTCGAATGCGATGCTTCGGATTTCGCCACGGGAGCAGTGCTTTCAACAGAAATAGATGGAAAATGGCACCCCGTTGCTTTTATGTCTCACTCTATGACGCCAGAACAACGAAACTATACAATTGCAGACAAAGAAATGTTAGCGATTATCCTGGCCTTAGAACAATGGCGTCATCACCTTGAAGGTGCTCGACATTCATTTGACATCTGGACGGATCACAAAAACCTCCAGTATTTTATGACGTCACAAAACCTAAATAGAAGACAAGCACGATGGGCTCAATATTTATCTCGCTTCGACTACCGGTTAATAAACAAACCCGGGACGTCTATGGGCAAAGCCGATGCACTCTCTAGACGAGAAGACCACATGATCGGTATCGAAAACGACAATAAAAATAGCATAATGATACCTGAACATAGAATCCGATCAATCGAAGAAATAGATCTCTTCGATCGAATTCGTCTCAAGCATTCTGGATGCACAAATCCAGACGGGACGATCCTCCGTGAAGGATTATGGATGTACCGAGATCGCATATGGGTACCCCTTGAACTCCGACATGAAATAATAACCATATTCCACGATCACCCAATCTTCGGCCATAAAGGTGCCGAAAAGACGTTGGAGTTTATTGAGCGATATTACTCATGGCCTGGTGCCAAATCGGATGTCCAAACATATTGCAAAGCTTGCGACAGGTGTGCACGCATGAAACCCACGAATCAACCGCCAGCCGGTTTACTCCAACCATTGGAAGTACCAGAGGGACCTTGGAAATCGGTCTCCGCGGACTTCATCACGGGACTACCCGAGTCACATGGATTTGATAGCATCTTGGTGGTTGTCGATAGATTCTCCAAAGAAGTCTCATTCGCTCCCACAACAAAAACCGTCACGGCTAAAGGAACTGCCGAGCTATACAAAGATTATGTATGGAAGCATCATGGCCTTCCAGATTCACTCATTTCAGATCAAGGACCTCAGTTTGCTAGCCAAACCATGACCGATCTCCTTAAACTATTAAAGATTGAAAAGAAAATGTCTATGGCCTACCATCCGCAGACCGATGGACAAACAGAGCGTATTAACAGAGAACTTAATCAATATTTACGCTTGTTCATTGCAGAAAAACAAGATAAATGGGTCGAATGGCTCGCCCTTGCCCAGTTTAACTTTAACAATACCAAATCCTCGTCAACGGGGTTTACCCCTTTCCAACTTACGAAAACCTTTACTCCTCATCTTGGTTTCGAACCCACCCTTGTTAAATCTCCGGCTGCCAAGCAAATAGCCGACAACATGAAAGCCAATCTACAATCGGCTAAAAACAACCTCGAAAAAACCCGTGATCGGATGCGTCAACAAGCTGACAAACACCGTTCAAAAGCCCCGGATTACCATCCCGGCGACCTTGTTCTATTGTCCACCTTGCATCTGGAACTTGCCGATCGGCCTTCCTCCAAATTGACCGAACGATGGATTGGACCATTCCAGGTTCTTGAAGTCTTCACCAACTCGGTTAAATTATTATTGCCTAAATCGAACCATGCAAGATCCACGGTTAACGTCTCTCGTGTGAAGCCTTACATTGAACCTCTGGAAGGTCAACCCATCATTCGCCCTGGCCCTATCTCCGTTTCTGACGAAGGATCGGAAGAATTTGAGGTCGATTACATCGTGGATTCCCGACCTATTGGTCAAGGTTTCCAATATTTAGTTCACTGGAAGGGGTACGACGAATCTGAGCGTACCTGGGAATCCGCCTTGAATCTCAAGAAGTCGGCGTTACTTGCCGTTGAGGATTTCCATCGTTCTCACCCCTCGGCCCCTCGGAAGTTAAAGATGGTGCGCGAGCTCTTCGATTCGCTTTTTTCGGCTCCTTTGGTTAATTTTACCAATGGTCGTTGCACGCCTCCTCCTTCCCCGTCTTTGCCCTCGCTTGATCTGGAATCTCAAGCCTAGTTGGGGGGTAATGTTACGTTCCTCGTTAGACTCTCTAACTTATTCAGACGATGTCACTCCACTTTTATCTATCACTTCGTTTTCTCTGAGTCACGTGACCTATACGCGCCTTACTTTCGTCACATGACTCATCACGTGATCACTCATGTCACGTGCCCTTGTTATCTCTTATCTATGACATCATTACATAGCCTTACACGTGTACACCTCATGTATGGGAATACTCCCACACTCGTGAGAACACTCTAACCGTATATAGTAACAGTAGATAGCTTATCGTCAGACACAGCATGGTCTGTGCGCATGTACTCATAGTATATAAGGTGAATACACACAACCGAACAGCTCAGTCTGTTCTGGTTGGTTTCCCGCCACAATAGTTTCCCCTTCATAGTTTGTCTTGTCGAGGTACCTGAGCCAGTATTGGTTTGACGGTCGCCTTCAGATAGATACTGACTATGTATGAAGGGAGTACGCTCCAGTGAATCTAAACGACCCCACCACACAGGTGGTTCGCAACCTTCACAATCAAAAATTCCCCGCTACAACGCAGCCGAGGAAGAGCATGTAGACATAAACGCAGGCTCTGACGATATCGCAAATGCACCTTAGCGCGTTTCTCTTCGGCAATGCAAACAAGGCCCGGCGCTGTTGAACCATTCCATGTATGCCAAGAGCCAGTACTTTATCACACCGTAAGCATGGACGTTGTGAACTTGAGAGCTGGACTTATTTCCAACTCGTAGGGCTGCCACCAGCGACGTAAAAATCGAAAATGCAATAGGAAACTTGGACGCTCTTGTCAGGCAGATTGCTCACGCAAAGCTGGAGGGTACTCAGCGGAAGTGTTGCATCGCCATACCGCTATTCCCTGGGTCCCCACTTCTGATAGACGGCATCGACACAAGTATTGTGCGTTGGCCCAGTTCCCTGTATAAGCCCGAGTTGAGGATGTGGTCTTGTAGGTGCGAATCACCTTCGGCTGTCAAAACTGTTCGCTGTTCCGAGGGGAAACCTCGATGTATGGGTGATTACTGGCGGGAGGAACTCTGCTCCCAGTAGCAGCCTGGGCGGCGTGGAGTTAAATGAAGCCTGGCAGGGCAAAGTGCCAGCGACTTTTGAATCCGTTAGTTTGGTGACTATGACTCCCATGCCACTTCTGCGAGCGTGGGTGAAAGTGATGTCAGCGAGTAGTTTGTGGAGGGATACCTCAGCTGCTGCCGGCGTGAGTATACCCTTCCTCTCTGGTGTCCTTCGCGCGTCTAATATGCCTGACTCAGAGTTTGCGTTTCCAAGACTCACAGCACATCGAGCAACATGTGAAAACCTCGAGGCAGCCTGCCACGTTATCGGTGCTAGCGACGCCAAATGCTGGGTGAGTTGGCGGGGCAGATGGCAGATGAACAGACAAAACAAAAGAAAAAGGAGAGGGAAGCTCTCCGGGCCATTGCGCGCCTCAGACAGCCATTCGGGGGGCCGCTATTTGCTCGGACACGCCGGAACGTGGGGGAGTACAGGCGGGTTGTGGCTGGCGGCGCAACCAGGTTGCAGATTCAAGAGGACGCACCGCTGGCCAATTGGGTCAACGGCATACAGATGCTGGACGTGCTTCAGTTGTGCTGCTACCGGCCAGCCAGTATATATGCTTCCACCGCCAACTTGGTTGCTCTCAACCTCCAATACGCCAACATCCTCTTGACCAAGATCAGCTTCTGGTACGATGTTACAAAGCAAAAGATAGAAAAACCCATAACACGTAGCTATCGAGCCCGCTCAGTGCGAAGCTCATCGACTTCCTGCTCGAATTGTTACTCGCGGAGCAAGTCTGGATCAGGCACAGGAGTGGCAGCACCGCCCATGCCGGCCGTCCAACGCTCATACGCGACGAGCTTCTCCACATTGCCTTGGATGGCGCGCAAGTTTTTCGACTCGCTCCTGGATGTGCATTCTTGCTGGTCTCAGGCTCGGCCCCGGTGAGGCAGTCACCTGTTCGGGAGAGTTGCTCGCCGATATGCAAGACCCACTGTAGGATGGCAGAAATGCTCAGCTTCTGTGATCCATTGCTTGGCTACAGAGAGATCATCTGGTGAGACTGTTCGCGGGATGTTTGTCAACTCGGCATAGAGGCTGAGTAGATCCTCTACCCAGGCCCACGCCCCGCGCTCTAGGCAACGCCTGCCTCAGGCGCATCATGTCAGAATCCGCACACCTCATCTGGGCCCCTTCTTCAATAACTTGGCCCCATGCAATACAGCCTTGGCGATCAATGTATCATACCCATCCACCCCGAATACCTTTATGCCTGCAGTGTCTCGGTGGTCAACGTGATCGCAGCAAGTTGTGCTCGGCTCTCCGAAATTGAGTCTCCATACAGCGAACACGCTTGAATGTACAGGTCATAGGCGAATCCTTCAAACCCAGAGCCGCATTCAGAGGTGATTTGAGTGGCAAGGAGGAAGAACTGGAGGGTGAGGGAAGACAAGTCAACTTGTGTCGCGAGGATGGAGGCGCATTCAGGCACGAACTTGAGGGTGGCGGTAGTCATTTTCAATTGGCAGCCGTCTTCTGGAAGTAAGATTTGGGCATACCTCGACCTCGACAAAGTGAAGGAGACGAATCAAACAGCAGTCATCCTTGCATGGGATGCATATTATACAGATGCCATGGTGTGTGAGACGTTTCGGAAGAACATCAAAATCGGCTCGGTGTTTTTGGAGAAGGGTGCAGTACTGTAAGTCGCTTTTATCTCATCTGTTCTGTATTTGTCATCCAGGATGCCTTACCAGAATTCAACCTCCTGGGGCGAATCATATGGTTTACACTCCACAACCCACCATTATGTCTGGGGGCCATTTCCTCTCCTATCATACAATGCACCTGAACGAATTCTGGTTGTTGTTTGACCTGGGACGCGACATTAGCTGGAGTGGAAGGATGCACTCATCAAATTCTAGCCATCCAGGAATGTTACGAAAGATATATCATATGGTAATCGCTTTGCCGATCACTGTGAAATTCCAACGTGAGTGCAGAAGCCCTTTTATTGTGCAATATAAAAAAATCATATACATAGCATGGTATTACAAAAGATGTGTCGTTGGCATGGCGTCCATCTTGCGAATTCCCCAGAAGAAGCTGGACGACGATGACCATGCACAATGTGGAAAGCCATTCATGGAGGAGCTGGATGGAGAAAGGATGCGCGCCAATAAAATCTTAGATCCTGTGATGAAGGTATGGGGAATCATTTCGCCATACAATGAGATGAGGAAAGGCCTTTGGAGGGATCCTGGTGAGCGTGTAGACATGTCTCAGTTACTCTAACACATTATCCTTCGTATGTGAGCGCCCAGATCTTGTATACTTCATATTCACAAGTTTGCCTACATTTGGAATGTTTTCATATTTCTGTTTTTTGAAGTGCATATATATGCTACTTGGCTGCCCTCCCCCGCCACCGTACACCTCTGGCAGGGTCCTATAGCTATTTTCATCATCTGGCCCAAACGTCTCCTCCCTCTGGTGCTGTCCGCAATACAGAATATTCGAGCTACAACCAAAGTTTTAATCATTTCGAGATGCCAAGGTGGCACCCCTCAATAAGTATTCAATGACATTATTCATAGCTACTCCAGACAAACGGTATCATAAGCGCTGTATATACATATAGATAATATCTCAATTTCCTACACCTGACTACAAACCTGACTAGGAAGGTAACTACAAACCTGACTACAAACCTGACTACAAACTTAACTAGTACAAACCTGACTACAAACCTAGCTACCAACCTAAGTCCCAGCCGACTTTTCATGATCTCAATTTCCCAGCCCGTCAATCATAGAATGATGTGCCCCTGCACTCACTGACAGGAAAATATGAATCCAAACAAGTTGCTCCTACATGTGCCGGCTCAACTCCCCGCTGGCACCAGATAATGTGATCATTGAAAACGCAAACAAAATAACTGCCATCAGTGTAAGAGAATACATGCAGATTATGCCATGACCTCCATCTGCAACCACTCATACATGCCCAGGCCAATAGAATCTGCTAATATTCCATGGTGACCATCGGGAAATGCATCCATCCAAAGACTTGTCGTCGTGCTTCGCTCAACCTCATTTACAAAATAATGAAGTGAGTTATTTTGTTCCATGACCCCAATATCCATCCTGCAGAACACAGAAATGGAAGGAGTACCAAGCTGCCTTCGTCTCTCATAATCTACCAGCGACTCATATGTCCTTTCAACGAATGACCAAAGTTGTTGCTTTGCCTGTCGTCGAGTTTCGACATGTCCCTCGTCAGTTCGGTGAATCCTCGCCTGATTTATGGGGACAGATGTGATACGACTTGTATGAAGCATACTCCTAGAATGATATTATGATTCAGTTAAGTCATGAAATAGGTGTAGCAGTCGATGTTACTTACCATAACTCCTCCAAATTCCAGTATGACACTACCTCCGCTCCTTCCCACTTCCCCTTCTCGGTTTGCCATGTGTGTACGACATGGAGTATCTGTCCTCTGATGATAAACACTCTCCATTCACCGAACTGCCGGAGTTCTGGTATATACTCCTGTGCCATCCAGATTTCCTCATTGGATGTCTGGGAAAGTAGATACTCCCATGTACGTTTCCCGATGTCTCCAGGCATGATGACATGGTTCCCACTATCACTGTTTGAGCGTTTTAACACTGCATCCTCCGGGATGGGAGAGTTACTGGACTTTGTGAGGATTGCCGTGGTAGGCCTCACTGTCTTGTGATAGATCGCAATCATTGAAAGGTCTGTTATCACCTGATGCTTCATGCCGGCATAGTGCAGTTGGTGTGGCGGTGGCCAGAAACGCAGTGGAGGCTGAATGTTTTGAAGGTTGTGTAGATACGACTGTATTTCCTTATCGTCTCTCCAATCATACAGATCCCTAGATGACGCGTAATTTTGTAAAGTTATCTCGCCATGGGTGACAATGGTACTCACCTGTAATCCAGAGTATAGTCGATGCCCCCTATGATGCAATCAACAGATACAAGGATGGTGACAACATCTTCATCCAAGGACAATATTCCATTCTTGAAGGCGCTCCATGACATATATGACACATGGAAAAGTTTTTTTCCATTGGGATCCTCCAGCACACATAGGCGGATCATAAGCCAAAGCTTCAACGAAAACAAGCCTCAGTTAAATCATATTTGTTAATGATTTGCACCACAACGTACCCACTCGGACAGCCTGGCCTTCACCAGATCACCTCTTTTTCGCCTACCTGGCGAAGCATGGAAAATGAGTCTTGGGAATATTGAAGATGCATGGAGGAACTGATGCATCATTATTGTACGCGTAGTGAATGACAGATCCGACCATGTCTCAGAGACCTTATCGACAGGTCTTGCTGGATCAGGAACATAGAGTACTCGGAATGTTTTACGGGGCCCTAGTTGTTTTTGAATTGCAGGAAGCACTTGGGGTGGTGGGAATATTTCTGAGAACTGAGTGTCCGATGACAGTCCAGAGACTTCAGAGCCAATGGACTGAGCTCTACTTGGGAAGGTTGCGGATGCAGGCTGCAAAAACATTTCAGGGCCATCGATCTCCATGTTGACCTCTCTCCATCCCAAGTCCTCATCCATGGGAATTCCCTCCGAATCTTCGGTAAATTTCTTGTATTCATCACGATCGTTTCCATCGGGGTGGTTGTGATCCAACCACATTCCTTCGATATTGCTCGATCTGGTCTTCCCATTTTTATTTCTGCGATTGCCATCATCATCTCGCCCATCTCTGCTGCTATCTTGGTTTCCCTCTGTGTCGGTATGTAGGTCTCCATTTTCCAATCCATCCTCGTCCGAGTTGGTGTTACCTTCATTCCTTTTCCCAATGTTGTCTCTGTCATCCACCCCAAATTCTTCCTCGTGGAGTGGAAAGCATCTCACAACTTCCCATAAATTAATGAGAAGACTGCGGGAAATAATATCATCAGATATTGTGCATTGCTTCCATATGACCGGAATGTACAGCTGAAGCTGTGCCGGTGTGGCGAGAACTCTTTCGTGATCATGGATATCTGTGATTCCGTATGCAGGACAGCTTTCGGAACATGTGGAATGCTGCTGTGTCTTTAGGTGTCGGCGAAGGGACCCACCTTCTACCCGCCATAGTGGAGTCAGCAAGCGACTGAGACAATGTCCCCTGGGAGCACAGGTGTGCGGACAAAGCTCGAATCCTTTCATTCCAATTTGTGGCATGATAGATGAGGGTGTTCGAAGATGAAGTGTTCACTTGATTTGGTTGTGATAAGTGTTGCGACGGCTTCCTTGAATTCATGCAAAATCTTTGTACGACTGATTATGTAAATATATAAATCGAAAACAAGCAAACACACCGGAAGCAAAATAATAAATGTTGAGGCATCATTGTCAGGTTCACTAGAAACCGTGGCAGCACGAACGACACGTTGGTAGCCAGAACAGAGGTGCGGCTGAGTAGTATACATGAGCGGAAAGAGAAACTGTACATGTACCTAAAACAGAAGAACGCGACATTGAGGAGAAGAATGAACAGAATGGATGGCGAGTCAGACGTGCTACAGCCAAGTGAGACTCAGGCAGTATCGCAGTGCATAGACCACAAGGAAAGTTTCATAATACTCGTGGTGCATAGGCATGAACTTGAGCCCTGGTCTGACGCCGCATTGATAATGGAGCTTGGACCTAAAAAATAATGGGACACATTGTTACAAGCAACATACATTTCTGGAAAGCTGGACGTTCGTGCACAAATTCCAAAAATCTAATGATTCCGTCCTAGCAGGAAACCCAATCTAGTGAACGTTGGTGTGGGACACAGGATACCTCTCGCCTGCCGCACAATATTAAGATGTCAAAAAGCGCAATTCTAACTGGACTCGATACAGTACAAAAATGCAAGAGTAGAATGGACAATGTGCGGCGACCATCGTGTGTTGACAGTGCGCAAGCGCACCACCCTTGCCAGACACCGTCGCTGGTATGAAGAGATCGTTTGAGCGGCGATTCAATGAAGGCTGCCCTTTGCACCGCCTCCCACCATCCTCCCCGCGTCGTTGTTTGCCGCGATGCTCGTATGGCATGCATGTGATTACCCTATCCGATCATGCAGCCGTGCACACACTACCTGACCTCACACGAGTTATCGAGAAGCCCAGAAGAACTCTGGATTGACCGTCTGCCTGTGAAATGCAAGCCTGGACGAAAACAAGCCCCCAATGAAAAATGGATGACGATGCACATTGTGTAGCTGTTTCTGCGCGTCTAAGTGAGGTCAATACACGGGTACAGGTATGATAACTTGAAGGGGCAGGTAAAATTAGCTACCCGCACGGCACCCACTGCATAACCCGCGCGGGTTACCCGGAACCCTGCCTAATGAAAGACATCGAAAGGTTTCTGCATGTATGGAAAGGTCACAAGATGTTTACAATCCGCCGCAATACCAACCAACTGGACACCAAACTTGCCATAACATGAATTCAAGCACCCTACATGCCCATGTCTAAGCATTCAGTTACAGCAGCATCATTCTGTTGTAAGCATTTGGATTTGATGCCTTCTCACATCTGACACTCCACACGACAAAGAACAATCAAAGTTATGTACCTATCCATTTGATGATCTCGCCATGCACTCCTCGCCCTCAGCTTCTTCATTGTAATGTTGCTTGTCATGTTCAGTACACTCCTGTAAGCTATTCTTGACTGCGCCTGAGTTCTAAGTGAACCTACTCCTACTTTTTGTTCACATACTTTGTCAAGCAAGGGAAATGGGACGACATCCTGGAGACATTCACCAACTCTGACGGACACCTATCTCAGTTCTTTGTATGCACTCCAGACTGAAACGATGAAAACCTTTCATAACCTTTACGCACCAAATAGTCGATACCAGTAGCTGCTGTTGTAACCCTTCTATCTTGCCCTTGTCCCTTTTGACGCGCTAACATCTGCCTCCTGTTTCACTTTTGCTTATCACCAGGTTTGTTCTCATCAGTGAGTCATACTTCTCCTTGCTCGTGAGCCACGCCTAGTCTACTGACATTGGCTCACATTTACTTCGTTGGCACACAATCATTATGATTCTCACAATGCTGACGCAGTAGTAGTTACGACAGTGGGCTACGGCGAGGTAACCCCTCGATCTATCCCCGGCCGCTTGACCACGGTTAGACTCCTCGCATTTGGCTTGCTCCTCATTGCACTCCCAAATTTCCTGCTGGGCCGGGAGTTCAGTATCGTGTGGAAACAAATGGGGAGCCACGAAGTGAGTCCTTGTCTTGTTACAGTCTGTTTACAATCTGAAATCGCAACGTTGGTACCCCTCAACGACCGACCGATGGAGATCAAAACCTAAATGGAGACTTGGATCTGGACATGGCTGCGGTGCACATGAACCTACTAACAGCTGACACATAACAAACAGTGAATGGATGACCCTTCCCCCACAAATAGCCCCAGCGCTGTCAAGCTCATTCCACTTCTGTAACAAGGTGCGCATGCAACCGTGACGGCCGCTAACACGCATTTAATCGACAATCAGGGCAGCGCAGAACTTGAGGAGGCCATCCGTTCCATGTATAGGTGGCACAGGTGTCAAGGACCTGAGGTGTATATCGTCTATCTCGTGGCGATGGAGGACCTGTATTTAATGCTGATTGTAGACAAAGAGAGTTCAGTTTCGTGTATTGTTCATATCTTTCTTCCTTGCAAAACTTGAAGGGCAGATTGCAAGAAGATGGCGTAATCACAAATGTTCAACATCATGCACACATTAAGTTCCCGTTACCTGTAGGGGATCCATTCTGTAATGGTTTTCTTTTCAACCTCATGCTGGTTCAATGTAAAGCGGGAGTGGTTTGCATCAGTTATCTGTTGGGACTTGATTTTATACCTCCCGGGTGGGAACGCCTGATTATACTTGTAGACCATCCCCTGATGCTTCATAAACAAATTCGCCATTGAGTTTGGTTTGTGTTTCTATCAAATAATTCCTGTCTGGCTTCGATTGTACATTGTAACTGACACCTGACACTGCGTTACCAATGCTTCAAGTTGGCATATATGTGAAACCCCACATTTTGTTCCCTGCTTTCAAGTTGTCCAGCACGATAGTATATGATCCTACACATAATTGTAGTACCTGTTATACCTGTGGACTATCTGAAACTCGTACGGCATGCTGGTACATAAATTTGCGGAAATCAGGTATAGGAGGGTCAGTTAAATTGTTAAGATTTGCTCCCCTGAAAATAGCCGCTATCTGAGCAAGGACCCAGACGCCACAGTCATGTGAATTGAACTGTGTTGCTTGAAGCTAAGGATCTCTGTTCAGTATACTTACAATGCAATGATATGATTGGCCATACTAATAGCGGTCGTGCTACCCATCTTCCGGCAGCTCTTATTGGGGCAAATGCATTCACATCGAAAGCCAACATGGAGAGGCGGCGGATTAGTTTAATGATAAGCTATGATAAAGTCATTAGATTGTCAGCTGCAGCATCCAGCACATACTGGAAGGTCTTATTTCCACGGCTCCTGAGATGCCAGGCTGTCATACAGAAGAATTTCCTTGCAACCAAATTCTATCGTGCACACCACCCAATGCCCTGCTTTCTCACGGTGAATCGGTAGTACCCATGTGAAGTGTTTCCAGTAATGTGTCCGCTTCATGTGGCGCCAAAAGGTGTCATCGTCAGCGCCAACCTTGATCCACATGACACAGTAAGTGGACAACAAGGCAATGGAGCTATGCGCAGCAGGGAACAGCCACTGCAGAAGGGTTGCACCATCGTTAATACAAATGTCGTCCAGTAGAGCCCGAGATGATCATAACATGTCCAGTTGTTTGCTTTGGAAATGGCATGGTGCGTCGTCGTTGCAGTGAAGGAGTAAGCGTATGCCGCCGCATTGTCTGTGACGTTGTTGCGGGTGACGGGACGTGCGTGCGCGCTGTCGCGTCATCATCGTGTTGTTGCCAGGGAGGGTTATGATGATGAGTATGACTAGCTACGATTTCTTGTCATCTAACGAAACACTGGCGACTTGCGACTGCCAATAATTACCAAAACCGCTGTAATGTAATTCCGATATTGCCAGTGTGCCATATTACCACATAATCATAACATTTTTCACTTTCTACCATCACAATGACTGATCTCCTTTTCTTAAACACTTCGCCCACCAAGACGGAACTCTTCTACATCAAGGAAGTG
Organism: Leccinellum rugosiceps; assembly: GCA_038089755.1. Classification (NCBI taxonomy): domain Eukaryota; kingdom Fungi; phylum Basidiomycota; class Agaricomycetes; order Boletales; family Boletaceae; genus Leccinellum; species Leccinellum rugosiceps. The sequence continues at coordinate 14,689 of JBBPLL010000348.1, read as the reverse complement.
GAATACACTGTTGTAACCTCGGATAACCTAGATTTCTTTTCTGTCCGCGTGTTCAACAACCAAATAATGGAGGCCACCGAACCGGATATTCCAGTTCCAATCTGGTACTACCAGCATCTCACTCGTTTCCTCTGGCGCCATCGTCTCTTCATTGGTATCGAAGGCAATCATCATGTCAAGCTGAAGCCGGGTCATCTTGTATTGATTCGATGCTACATTGCATTCATGGATGCTATCGTTGAAAGTCTCCTCATGGGATGTCGAATCGCACAGGGGAAAGATGTCACATACCGCTCCCGTACCTTCGACATGTACTTGGTGGTCGAATTCTTCATTGGACGTCATGAGTATGATGTTGGCGATATTTGGAGGCAAGCCAATAAGGACACCATGTTAGAAAGGGTCAACGTCAACGACATTGGTGAGTACTACTGAAGTTGTAGTTATTTTCCCTCGTAAGAACGTAACAATATATATTTATGCAGACTGGGAAACATTCTACAGAGATCAGGATCATGCCGATGGCCTATGGAGTGGTTCAGACTACAAATTTGACATCAAAATGATCCCGAGCAACAAATGGCAGGAGGTACGAGATCGACTGACAACATTCTTTGGAACGACCACACCCCCTGCAAACTGTGAGTTTTACCCATTCCATAATTTCTGTTGCTGATTTACATTACTACATCTCCTAGTTCGAAGGCAGATGGCTAAGGTGACCGATGTCACGGAGCCACATAATGCTGCAACAGATGATGGTATGATTTTCTTCTTTTTTTTAAATAATAATAAAACAAAACTCACTTTCGACACTATGATTGTTTCACAGGCCATATAGATGATAGTTTGGGCAGTGCAGGTGCAGGTGCATATCTAGCACTGACTCAAGACACACGACAGGACAGCAGCTCCAAGAAGCAATCCAGGAGCCCATCGCAAGATCCAGTTCAAGTGGCGTCCCCACAACATTTACTCCAAGCATCAACGTCATCACAAGATCCACTTGCGTCCCCACAACAACCTCCCCAAGCATCAACGTCATCGCCAGATCCAGCCTCGTTCCCCCAACATTCGCCCCAAGCATCAACACCGTCACAAGATCTAGTTGCATCCCCACAACAATCTCCCGAAGCATCAATGACATCGCAAGATCCAGTTGCGTCCCCACAACAATTGCCTGAAGCATCAATGTCATCGCAGGATCCAGTTGCGTCCCTACAACAATTGCCCCAAGCATCAGTGCCATCATCAATTCTCGAGCAGTCAAACCCAGGGCCCCCAAGTATGCAAACATCAAATATTGGTATGTCATGTAGATCGTTATAAATATGTTCTGGGCAATGATCAGTCACAGAAACACAGGAAACCACGGGAAGATCTGAAGTGGTGGTGCAGACGATCCAGCTGTTGCGGTCCATGGGGGTACCTGATTCCAGTTAGTCCGGATGTATGCACTGGATGTTTTCTAACACTTGACTTTACAATTGGCATGCTGGTTTGTATTTCATGGTTGTACACTGAAACAATGCGCAAACTACGATATTGACGTCTCCAACTCTCGACAACATTGACGTCTATCATTGGTACCTAAAAGGGGAACAATTCGCGTCGGTTAAATCCCTTGCTGAATCCGCTTACATTTCTGGAGTGAATAGAGGCATCCCACACCGCTATGAACATGGAGATGGTACGAGTTATTCATTGTCAAATAATCATCCTGATTCAGCAAACATGAAGCAGATACGGGCAAGGCAGCACAACGTTTTTCCAGCCGATTTGATGCCAATGTTCTGAATACGGACACCGCAAATCCAGAACGACATGATTTATACGAATGTCACGGGAACACACCACGACGACCATACCGCAGCCAATACGATAGTCCAGAATATGGCTGGTTTTCTCGCGAGCCAAAGAGTTGCTCGTGGCCTATACCTTCGCCATGCTCCTGCCTGTCACCATACAAAGATAAAATGGAGATACAAGAGGAGAAAGAGCAGTATGAACGAGAGAGGGAGGGAGCAGCAGGAGGGTCCATGTTCGCAATACCGTTCATAATCAATTGACATTTGGAAACAACTCCGTCGCATGAAAATACATGTACTTATACCTTGCCATTGTAGAGGTTCTGTATTAGGATGTCAATACATACTCACTCTATCCAGGTATGGGGGACTGGTCCGAGGAGATGCTGTGTGTGGTTGGATAGGTTAAGCTATCCATTTCTTACACACGCAAATGCAGTGGCATCTGCACATGGGCACGAGGTGGATGGCAAGACAGCGGGGGCACGAAGATGTGGACAAGGTCGAGGATGACAGGCATGGGAACAGACAATGGCATGGGAACAGACAATGGCATGGGAACAGACAATGGCATGGGAACAGATGATAGCACGAAGCAGCGACTACGCAATGCACATAGTCGTGCACGTCGCATCGTCTCTGCTGCATGCTGGCGGCAAAAACGAGGAGGAAGACGAGCAGGAAAGGATGGAGGCAGGGTCGATTGTGAGGGGAGGATGAGACAAGGCCCGTCACAAGGGCAAGGGCAATGGTGTGAGTGGGGACGATGATCGAGGAAGATGGGACGAGTGAGGGCGTGCAGCAGTGGCTGCGCAACACGCAGAGTCATGTGCATTGCATCGTTGCTGCTGCGCACTAACAGTGACAGCGGGAACAGGATGGGGATGGGATGCAGGCAGGGGGAACAACAAGGGCCACCATCATGATGGAAATGAGGTGGGGACAGGGACCGGGATGGGGGACGGGGTTGGGGTGGTTAAGGTCGAGGTGAGGGCGGGGTTGGGGTTAGGGATCGCTGCTACATGCTGAGGGTGACTCGGCGTGAGGACAAGGCGAGGATGGGGATGGGGGTGAGACGAGGAAGGGCATGCAGGAATGACTGCGCAACACACAAATTGCGCATTGCGTCGTTGTTACTGCATGCTGAGTGCTGAGGTCGAGGTCGAAGATGCAGGCGGGGGTGCCAGTGAGATCCCGTAGCTCGGCTGCATTATTAGGGAACGGTCTGGGCTGGAGCCAGGAGACCAAGTACTTGGTCTACTTGGTATGATGAAAACGCCAAGATGTCATAATGCGTCACACGGGCTGACGAATCAATCGGGCTAGTGCAGTATCTCGCCATCCTTTCTTTGTCGACTTGCAATTGTACCGCCGTTGCTTCCCTGTGGGCAAGAGAGACAGAGAGCCAGGCGGGGTGGAGTCTCAGGTTATCTCAGATCTGTCGTCATCACATAGTCACAAACTTGAAGGCGGAGTGACATTTTTGGTGGTGTAGGAGCCTGAATTTGACTTGGCTCTACGCTAGTATCCGTCATATTCACGCATCAGCACACCATCCGAATGTCTCAATCAGCCGCTTCCAAGCTTCCTTCCGGGTGCATTTTCCCCAACGATCAGATAAGGAAGCTGCAACAGGTGCTACCGAGGATTCTTTCAACATCATACCAGGCAGAGGACTGCACAACAACAGCTAAACTCCTCATCTCAGAATCTGGGGGTCATGAATATAAAGTCCTTTTCACGGCTCCTCGTCGATATTACAACTTGCTCCGTCGTTTTGCGTGGCGTCATGAAGTATTATGCAAGGTGATACTGTGGAATGATCAGCAGAATGAGAAGGAAGGGAGGTTTACACGGGAGATGAAGAAAGCGCTCACTAGGAACTTGGTGTACGGAGACAAGGTGGTTCGTCATTCTGTCGCAGCTTTTCGGGACACTGTAAAATCAGGGAGCGATGTGGATATTGGAAGAGCCCGATTATTTGACATCTATATGATGGAGGAATGCCATGTTGCACGCCATGACCCGGCCGCCATTATAATGTGGCAGATGGAGCACGAAAATCATAACCCTCGTGGTGATGATATATTCAATGCTGGTAAGTAATTTTGCATATATAGAACTTCAAACCTGTATCAAGCAATGTTTAGACTGGGAGCATTTGCAAATTGCAATAGGTGATGATTGGGATGGTGAGCTGTACCGCTGGGACAAAGAAAAAATCAAGCAAGAAGGAAATCAAGCAATTATGGCTCGTTTGTACACACAGACTTATAAAGTGTACAAGGACTGGTATGACCACCCATACCTCCAGTGGGTGAATAAAACACGGTACTACAATGGAGGTATGTGACGTGGATTATGTTGTATACTAGTCTTTGCTAACTTGACCATAGATGTTTTGGTTGACAGCTTTGATGTATCACAAGAGCATGCTCAATCTGATAGTGATGACAGTGACTCAGACAGCAATACTTCAGACAAATCAGACCCTGAGGTGAACCCCAAATCATGCACCAACTCCCTATCCAAAGATAATGGAAAGGCCAAGCCAAAGCAATATCCATCCCATACACGATTAACACGTTCCACAGCCAGACAGGCACAGATCACTGAAACAGAAACAGAAACAGAAACAGAAACAGAAACAGAAATGGAGAGCTCAGATGGTAGTGACACAAGTGATTGATTATAGATGTATGCCATTCACGGTTTTAACATGAATCATTATTTGTAAAGTTCAATCAGTATCCCACAATGCCATTTCCAATACATGTGCTTTACAAACCAGCCTTCTTTTTCATTTCAATCATGAGAGAAATTACAAACATTGCTATAAAGTATTGATGCTCAATATAATCATTTAATAACTGTTTGCAACCAAATGTGGAATGGTACCAAGGTGAGCACAACCCACTTTACAAAATTCAGTACAAACCTTACTATGAACTTCACTCTGAACTTCACTCTGAACTTCATTACAAACTTCACTACAAACATCATTACAAACTTTGCTACGAACGTCATTACGAACCTCAATACGAACTTCAATACGAACCACATTACGAACTTCAGCACGAACGTCACTACAAACTTCATTATGAACTTCAGACTGAACTTCAATATTCACCATTCAAATGCCTCTCTCCTTCAATGATCACGAAGTAGCATTAGCGTATGAAAATTCGGCACATGGTTGCAGATATTCCACTTTACTTTTCTATCAACGGTATCCCCTTTCGACATCTCTTTGGTATGCGATCATCATCCAAGCTCACGTGGAACAGATTGACTGGACTGCACCTGTGACCAATACCAAGGACAGCAGCGTCAATCCTGAATGTAATGGATCCTGCCTGCTGCAGGTGATCAGGTGCTTGCATCCAATTTAGAATAGGACACGCTGACATGAAACTGACCTGAACTTGAAGAGCCTATGGAACGGTAGATCAACTATGAGATGGTGGTCACTGTGTGGTAAGTGATCACAAGGATTGAGGTGCTGGAGGGACTGCTGCCAGCAAGAAGTGGGCTATGTCAAGGGAGGGTTGAAGTTGCGTGGGAAGCAAAGGTAGGAAAGATTGCGGACCTTTGATAAGGCCATCGCTGGCAATTGGGGGTATGCGAGATGGGGATTGAAAGCGAGTGTGATACCCATGTCCCCGCACTGCAGGTGCAAAAGACAAATAAATGATGTGACAGGGGCAGTGTTAGTCATGGCGGGGGTATCAAACGTGAGAACTTGAACAAGACTTAGGTTATGAGTTCTGATCGCAGCTACTAACTGGGTCCTGTCCACTCAGCTTTGGCAGCCTAGGACGCGATTTGGCGAAGCTAAAGCAAAGTGAATGTTGGGAGGACAAATGAGTCATGATGCAACCGCGGTATCGCGAGCGGAGTCCAGGGATGATTTGGGAGGTGGTGTGGCAGTGCGGGGATCATGGGTGTGATTCTGCGTCAAATTTGGTCCATACAGGGTGGGGAGGGCATCAGCTCAGCTTAAGGTCGAGTCGACTGACGAAGTGAGGTACTCTGGTCCTTAGAATAGATAATGAAATGCGCACGCACGCAGCTTTGATATAGAATGGGTCTTGGCATCTTGAAGTGGACTGTGTTGAAGGTGGTATGGGCGAAGACGCCTACTAGTTAGCAGGGAAGGTGTGGTTCTTGAGATGGCAATGGTGTAGGGACGAACCCAAGATGGTGGGCCTCATGTGAGTCACGAGGCATTGTGGCTTGGAAATGGCAATCGCAGACAGCAGTGGTGAGATATGGTGAAGTTTTGCAAGTGAAGGTCCAGATCCAAAGTGGACGCTCTTCTCTGCTCACCTCTCTACCCTGGAGCGTCCAATGATATATGCTCACACACACATGCATGCGCTCCTTCTTTCCCTCCATTCCATAACCAGATCCTCTCTCTGGTGATGCATGCCCTTGCTGTGCCCTCACTGTCATCATCGCCTTCTAGCAACTGCTGCATACCTTTCGACCATGTTCAAATGCATGACGATAGCTTTGTGTCGGGAAGCTCTTGACCATATATTCCCACGTGTTTGTGAGGAATGGGGTAGCTGCCTGAAACTCCAGAGCAAAAAGCAGCATGAATACCCTTACAATGTAGCAAGTAGCACAAATATGAACGAGGCTCACATTATCAGACCCAAGCTCCATCTTCTTGATCCTACACACTGGCAACCAAATGATATTGCCCAAATGTTTCTGCATGAACTTGTGCATTACCGTCGAAACGCGAACAATCGCACAGGTATATTCGACGCAGGTTGTGTTTGGGTCGGATTCGATGAGATCTTGTCCATCATGCTTGCATCTGATTCACCCAACAATGAAGAGTCCCGATGGCTATGCTCCCATTTTTGCTAGCATCGATGATGTCTCTGACAAAGTTCTTCATGTATAGAGTAGATGTAATCAATGCTGTCACAGTAGACTCTACACTGGGATACATGTGCATTCAGTAACTTGTTAACAGCGAAATATTTCCCACAGTTACAAGAAAGTATGTTGTATTGAACATGACCATGTGGAGATTGTCTATACGAATTGATACATTCATACCAATGGACTAACATCCTCCACGTACCATAAAAACAACTCCATGATCCTGCTGTGATATCCAGCAGATGGCTGCCCCACTGCCCATAATGCATACATGTCTCTGTCCTCCCACATGACTCTAAAGTGCTTCTCTGCTCGTTCCCGTGTTTTGGTATGGACCCATATCCCAATCAATGTAGATATCACGACATCTTCCCACTCACATGGTTGATATTGCTGTGATCCTGCAAAGCTGCCATGTAGCATGTCAGAACACGATGGGACATGACACTTCCAGCAGATCCCTTTTGTTGTCGGGTTATCTTGTGGATATCGAATACTTTTCTTGAATTTGCGTAGTGCAGGAAACCCTCCATATGTAGACAAGGTTGGACATGAAAACATTCTCCGGGTTGCACAGTGATGTCCCATCACCAAGCATATACCACAGCCATAATCCTTCATCTTGTTCAAAGCTTGTCGCATTCGTGTTGCTTCTCTTGTTACTTTCTCCTCCCGACTTGTACGCTGCCGCTTGGCTGTTTGGGCCGCTGATGCAAATGGATCCTGTCCTAAAAATGATTGTGTTTCCAGGGGGCGTTTCATAGGCCTATGATCAAATCCAGTGTGTTCAGGTGTCACAGTTGAAATAGGAGCTGTGTTGTGAAGATTGGTATTCAGAGCAATGTGATTGTTTTGTGTCTTCAATCGTGACTTTTGTTTGCAGGTGGAGCATTGAATATTCACCACGTCACCATGGCATTGCATTTGTTTTCCATCCAGGTAGTGAGTTATCCCCATTTGTAGGCATTGATTGGCTCCATGCAGATAAGCATAGTCATGGGCATACCATTGCCCTTTCAGATCAACTGTACCTCTTGTAATCTTGGGTATCTGAGGGTTTTTGGAGGGAATGATGATGCATTTTGCAGCTTTGCCATCCTGCCCAGCATGTCCCTGGCCTTGAATGAGCTCACTCATTTCCAATGCCATCTTGAAATGACACGTGAGTCGGATGTGTGGATAGTCATTTCCAGTGCTGAAGGCACTTGTGCAGATCATGATTGGTGTGACTCCATCTCTCCATGAATGGTACATCTGTAGTCTTCTTTGATCTTGGACAGTCTTTGCACCGGTGTAAAATGGCCATCCAGTCTGCATCTCACTCAAATTAGTGCACTTGTCAGAGAACAGAGATAAAAGCTGACCATTTCTGCTAGCATTTCACCATCATTGATGTATGCAACAAATACCAGCCCTCTATCTGATGGAGACCAATGTTGCTGTTCTCTTGATATGATATCCATGAGTTTTGTGTTCATTGCAGAAACTTCAACTTGTTCTTCCAGAACATATTCTAGCTCAGGACGATTGCTACATTCCCGGATTTCAATAGCATCCTCTACCAAGCCAAATGAAATCTTGAGACTTGGGATACTGGCAGGTGGCACTGTGGCACTGAGCAGGATAAGTTGCATGTTGTGTTGTCGTAGTTCATTGACATGTGCAAGTGATGAATGAAAGTCATTGGAGAGCAATGGAATATGGGCTTCATCAAATACCATTCGAGTAATGGGAAGATTTTCATTCAACTGTGCAATCATTGTATTCCATCCAGTGAATGTGGCGCGATCTGCTGAGACTAGAATGAGGTTGATGGAGGGATCTAGTTGCCCTCCATTAATAGATGGATCAAATTGTTGATGTGATATTTGCATAGCATCCAGTTTTCTTGTCCAGTCTGTCATGAGTGATTTTAATGGTAGAACCACAACAACACCAGTATTCCTGCAGGCAATGGCAGGGATGATTGCCAACATGGACTTGCCACCACCAGTTTTCAGCAATGCAATCACATCTGTCTTGCGCTCCATGACTGCCAGTATAGCATTTTTCTGATGTTCTGAGGACCATGTTGCATCTTGCTTTTTCAAGACTTTACGGAGTGTATGCAGGCATTGTTCCTCAAGATCCGCAATAGATGGAACATCACAGAGCTCCTTTGGTGTGTTCTTATTGATTTTTCCAATTGCTACTGGGCTCAAATGTTGACCAGGAAAGTACATTGGAATCATGGAGATACTCATGTTCCGCTGTAGGGGTGGACATTGGTTTTGATGGTGCATACAGATCATCAAGGTCGAGATCCATTAGATTAGTTGGTATTTGTGCCATTCCTAGCCAATCACAAACATTGTGTGATGTCAGTTAAATTTGTGTGAGAGCACATTGTTCAGCATGTTTACTCACTGGGTTTCTTTGGAATGATACATTGCAAATCAACGTCCTTGTTGTAGGACGTGTCTGATGTCCTGATTGATTTCGATGACATGGAAATGGCATCTTGGACTGCTTGCTGAATGATGGGACAGATTGAAAGCCTCATCTTGTCAATTAAGCGACTTTCGAGATTGCTGACTAGGTCATCTTGTATCTTCTCCAAAACACGATCTGCAATCTTCTCCTCTGATAGAATATATTGAGGGGTTTGAGTATGACCCATTACATCCCTTTGTATATCTTTTCCAAATTGACCTGACTTTGCAAGATGTTGAAACTGTGCAGAATCTGTGAGGCTGTATGGTAAACCAAGACCACCAGGCATAGTGTGCAAAATCAGTTGCCATTTGACACTAGCTTGTAAGAAATGTGGAAGAAGATCTTCTGCTGGACCAGTAAGGGCATCAGGGCTGAGTCCATATATATGATTTTCTGTAGCTCGAGAATGGCCTGCTTGCAGTGCATCAGGTGTGTCGTTTTCATCCAAATCGAGAAGATCATCGGTATAGTTTGCAAGCTTGCGCTTGAATGCAATACTGACATGACGCCAGGGATTAACAGTTAATCTGCAACCAAGAGTTGGGTAGGTCATCTGACCCATAGCAATGCTAAGGTCATTGGTATCAAACAACCTGTCAACATTGATGAAGATGTGGTTCTGGTATAGATGCAGAGTGTCCTGCCGATTTGGAAAGCATAGGTGCACTGCCAGTTCAGCAAAGGGACGTGCTAATGCCAGGTTTTGAATCATAAGGTCCCCAGTAATACAGTCCAGGGAATGAGGAATAAGTTTGTCTTGACCTGTCAAAGAGCCCATCTTGTTATAACGACGCAAAATTGTCACATGCTTGCCCATGATAACCAGATTTCGCTGAGATCGATATTTTGTATTGCAGTATGACATAGCAGTGAGCTCTGTTCCACGACCTGGTGCGCCACTAAGCATCTCACAGCGCATGAGGAGATGGATTTGAAATTCTGCATAGTCTCGCAGCCATTGTATAAGTGCTCCAATATTCCAGGTCATTTTCCCTTCATGAAACCGTCCAAAAGAATGCCGAATGACTGGATCTGCTAGAAAGGCCTTTGCTAAACAATCACGATCCCCAAAGCAGGTGTTTCGAGAATCTGTAAGGAAGGAATAGCCAACATGATTGTTTCCCAGAGCATCTGCAATGTGATCATATGTGACTCGTAGGTGAAGACCTTTCAAGACTTTCTTCTCCCATATATCAATGATGACTTTTCTGCTTGTCTCGAACATAGTTCTGAGTTGATGCAGGTGGATCTTGTTGCCTTTATATAGTAGTTCCTTCCATTCTGTGCGATCCACCCACCAGATACAGGGTAGATTCATTGTTTGAAAGGCGATCAAGGAGGCATAGTGCTGCAGTGAGCGTATACGACTGAATGGAGAGTTTGCTTTTTCTGTGAACCATGGTAGGAGGGAATCACAAGCTTTCAATTGATCACCATTGAACCCAGTGGCAGACACATATTGTATCTCTTGAAGGCAAGTGAGGCGGATGCAGTATTGCAATTTGGCAAGATACCCAGTGATGTCAGTTGGCTCCAGATGTCCCCCATCTTGCTTCAAGGTAATAATGACCAGGAGGCGTTCAGTTGGACAGGGAATGTGATTTCCAGAACATTTATTCCAGGTTTTCAACCAAAGAAGACATAACAGGTGATGCAGTGATGAAGAGACATTATCGTGCCTCTGCAGTGCAGCTTTAAAGGTGACCAGATGATTCATGACTTCAGATGGCAAGGGTATCTTGTAGTGTTCCTGTGACAATGTGCGGAGAAGGAGGCAGAGCAAAGAAATCGTTGGTTGAATATACTTGACAAGTGATTTTGGATCCTGGTGAGCTTGCAGTGGTGTGTTATTGATTCCACTGTAATGTCTTTATATCAGACCAAAGAGAAGAATACTTGAAAAAATATTTACTTGGATTGTGGATCTGGGGAATTAAGCTTCTGCAACACCAGATCGTTTGTGCCTTTTAGCAGCTGAACAGCTTCATTGAAATATGTCTCAACTGCAAGCTTTATTCCAGGAAATGCAGGATCTATATCTATAGTATCCGGTACTTCCACCAAGCGAAGCAATAATTTGTGATCATACCCCACAACATGTTCATGCCATCTTGTGAAACGTAGCCAAGGAGATATGACACGCTCATCATGTGGTGTAGCATGAGAGGGAAGATTTGCAGAGATTTCTGTGCATACATTGTCAATGATATGGTCCAGTGACATATCGTCAGGAAATGATGGCAATGTTGCAGGAATTGGATCCAAGACACGCCACAGGATGTGAGCTGACCCCCCTCTATTGAATTGCTGCATCTTGCAAGCTGTCCAATTATCAGGGATAGGTATATCTTGATGATTCTGTTGATGATGTGCTTGTAGATTTTGCTTTCTCCCAAGAACACAAGGGCAGTGATTGCAAGCAAAGCCATCCAGAATCTTTAACCCCTTGAATGCAGTAACACCACCTTGAGTAATAACAGGCAGTGGTAGTTCCTCTTGCAAATCACAGAATGTGACAAGTTTGTGGAAGAAATCCTTGTTAAACTTCATGCCATCATGTTTTGAGCGAAGGTGACTTTGAACTTGGGAAGGAGCCAAGGCAATAAGACAGATGTTGCAGCATAAACATGCCAGATCGGGATCAATGATAATGTTGATGTGATCAAGGAATGGATGATGTAATAGACCATCAGAATTATCAAGGAACTACACTCAATTTAGAATAGTTAAATATAGTCATCATTCTGATGCTCACGGGTTGTGTAAGGACTTCGTCATTGACATCTGTGTCATGAGATTGATGATGTGTATTGGTGGACAGTTCATTCTAAATATTATGAGAACTCATAATTTCAAGATATAGATATAAAACACTGACATCAACAACCATTGGGCGAGCCCCAATAGGCCCAGACAAATGGGGAATCTAAATGGCATGAATAAAATTAACCAGGCACAAGCTATGCAGTACTCACATGGATAGATTTTGTATGATTTCCATTGTTAGCAGATGTATGCAGAAGCTGCACTTTTTAAATCTTTCACAGCTCAGTTTAACAAAAATACCCACCTCAACACATTCACCACCAGTCCCATTTTTTCTAGAAGGTTGGGCAAGCTAACAGGATTGAATATCAGTATATTCAGTTCAGAATATAAAACTTAGATTTACAGATATTGTATGCTTCTCATCATGTTGGGAAGCCTTTGGTAGCTTTCAAAGGATTCAGATTATATGGTTGAATTCCTTGAGTATACTTACAGAAAGCTCATCCTCAAGATTTGACATTGGAATTTCAGAGGATATATCTTTGAATGGATTAATCTGAATGATGGATGAATGTTCAAGAGATCACAAAGAACAGAACTATGTATACTCACACTAGAACATGGAACCCAGGACTTTCGTTTGCGAAGGTGTTTTTTCAAACCCTCCAAGGTGGTGAATCCAGTCTTATTTGGACAGCCTGTGGGAGCACAAAGACAGATGAATAATCCATCTTTAAGGTGCACAGTGATCTCTTGATCTATCTCTGGCAGAGTGAATGTTGTGGCATTATTGATGCCAACAGTACATTTCTTTTGATGTTTTGAGTAGTCTTTCCTTGATTGAAAGGAAGTTTGACATTTTCCACAGGTATGCATGTTGTAGTAATGTGAAGTTCCAAACAAATGTGATGATGGTGTGAAAGGAAATTTAATTTCGAACAATGCTGACAAATCATTCCTGTTTCAGCATCGAATATTATTACCACACTATGCAAAAGTGTCTGGTGGTGGCTCTGCATTTTTTCAATGAAATTTGCTGCAAAATGACCAACAAATTGTACACAATATTATACTATAGTCCAATGGGAACCTGCGGACTCTGTCTATATCTTTAACAGTGAGTGGATATTGCAAGATTATGTGATGCCAGACTGCCAAGCAATCATTGAATAGAAAAAGCAAGAATACAGTCTGCCTCCAAATCTGAGTCTAATTCATTTATAATACATTGACAGGTTCGTCTAGTGGCTGTATGTTGTTACCAAGAGCACTATGAACCTTGGTGAAAAGTTATGAACAATATTATGAACAACCTTAGCCATAGACTTTTGAGTGGGATGGGTTGGTCTGGCAGCTGTACCCTGTTATGAACATCACTACAAACCTTGATGAAAAGTTACGAATAATATTATGAACAACCTTAGCCATAGAATTTTGAGTGGGATGGGTTGGTCTGGTGGCTGTACCTTGTTACGAACATCACTACGAACCTTGGTGAAAAGTTATGAACAATATTACGAACCTTAGCCATAGAATTTTAAATGGGATGGGTTGGTCTGGCAGCTGTGTGTTGTTACAAACACCACTGTGAACCTTGGTGAAAAGTTACAAACAATATTATGAATAAAATTAGCTATATACTTTTGAGTGGGATGGGTTGGTCTGGTGGCTGTACCCTGTTACGAACATCACTACGAACCTTGGTGAAAAGTTACGAACCATATTACGAACAACCTTAGCCATAGAATTTTGAATGGGATGGGTTGGTCTGGTGGCTGGGCCTGCTCACAAACATCACTATAAACCTCATTGACAAATGACACACAACATTGTGAACAACCTTAGCCATTGAATTTTGAATGTGACAAGTTGGTCTATTGGTCGTGCCTGGTGCCAAACATCACTATGAACTTTATTGACCAATTAAAAACAATACTGCGAACAACCTTGAATATGTTATACAAATGGGACTGCAATGACAAGCAAAACATAGAATTTTGAATGGGGTGAGTTGGTTTGGTGGCTGTGCCTTGTCACGAACATCACTACAAACCTCATTGGCAAATTACGAACAAAATTACGAACAACAAACAATTAGTTATGCAATCTTGACTACCTTGAGAAAATTATAGTCTCTCTCCCCACTCCTTGTCTTCTTCTTTTCCTTCATATCTTCAGAGCAGCACCTATCTAATCTCACCATCTTATTTTAGTCCTTGCTCTGCTTCCCTAATACCATGTGGTAATATGATTTCATATATGACATTCTTTATTGTATATATTATATGCAATAAATATGATATGAATAATATAAATAATATGATAAATGTGAGAAAAAATGAGAAAAAATGATAGACTAAGATAGCTTTCATTCATACTCTACCAACATCACGTGGTGTGACTGTGTTGTGACCCGTCTCATTTTGGTGCGGCAGGAACCCAAGTGAGATCCAAGGTTTAGATTACTAATCATTGCGCGCTGCGACTCATAGACGATAGAATAGAACCAAGTAGGTATAATGAGAGAAATATATACTAAAGAGAGGGAAATAGATAGGCCTAAATGGCACTGGATTTCTGTAGTAAGGGCATGTCAGCTTTCTCAAGGTCATCAAACACACTGAGAGGAAGGGTTCGGTCTTGAAGTCCTGTCATGGTCATTGTGATGCTAAATGAGTTCGTAGTTTATTGTTTACTATCTTGTACATACATTCTCCTTGTTATGCATCTCCTGTAAT
>JBBPLL010000347.1:0-30888 GCA_038089755.1 Leccinellum rugosiceps | reverse complement strand
GAGCGGGATGGAGATTGAAATCGAGACGAAAACACGAGCGGCAGGGCTGCCGACGGAGTCGGAATCCTAGGCGGTTCAGGCTTGCGACTCTTGAGAGATCACCTTCGACGACCCTTGGTCTCAGGCCGTCCTTGCAAAATACGTCAGACCACAAATGTTTCGATGAACGCCACCTGCCTACAGGCTGGGAAGGAATAAATCATTACGAGAGCTCTCGAAGCCCTACAGACGCATAACTTTCCTTGCCCGGGAGGTAATACAATGTTTCCCACTGGATAATCACCGGCGTAAGAACGAGAATGGAAAAAGTTCGGAACAGCCACGCTGCCATGACATCGAAGCACGGCGGGAAATCGACCCCATCCACGTGTTGGCAAATTGACGATAGTATTGCGTGGAGAATGATCACGGTCTGGAGTTTAAGTATGATGGGGATCGGGTGCTTGCGCGTAGCTGGTTTGGAGAAGGAAAGTAACAAAGGATCATTTGTTCGTGCTCGAACGTTTAGAAAAGCCCAAGTCGTTGGAAATCCTTTGACCCTTGAGCCTGAGTGTGCCGGGTCTAGAACGAACCCAAATGATTGTGGCCAGACCTGAGCCTGAACAGAGGTAAACTTTCCGAGACTCGGTGAAACCGCGACGACGGAACCACCCTCATGCTAACCACCAGCTAGAAAAGTGCATGTATAGTGCTCATGCACAGAGGGAAAGCACTTGAGCATGCATGACATTCCTCAACGGTACTAGACGACAGCGCGAGTCAGGATATCTTTGAGACGAAAACGTGGACCGCAGTGGAAAACCGCAAGACCGATCATTGAAGGTTCTCACGCTTTTAACTTCCCTTAGCATGTCCACCACTAATGACCCGCGGGATTCTTCGCGCGAGACAAGACTGACCCTTCCGAGGTCATGGAAAGCAGAGTCTGTCGGTGAGTTGCTTTCCTCGCAAAAGCTTTATCTAGTAGGGAGTCGAGATTTTGCGACTGAGTTTCGCCGCTTTGCAGACACAGTGGGGTCGATGGGCATGTTTTTTGCCGGGATGGTGATGGTGACGAGGAATAGGTACGTTCATTTGTCACCGCAGTCTGCGCCCGTGGATGCCCCTCCACGCATCGTGTCTCAAATGACCGGTCCGCGGTTCGTATTGGGCAATTAATGAGCGCTATAGATATGTTGCATGGCCCGTTCTCATCCTTGCCATCAACGGAATTATGAACCAGCACCCGCTACGCGCCAAGGAAGGCACAAATACACCCTGGGCCACGCTCATGTGAGTGGACAGATGATTGAATATCGATACGTTTTCTGCGCACGGTAGCTCCACTTCCGGATCATGGATCCCCGTATCAGGGCGTGACCCTTTTGTTTCACCACCTCGTTTCTATGTCACCAAACCGAGGTTCGCGCTGCACGTTGCACGCTGCCATGTGTTGCCTGTTCTATGACGTCTTCGGGCTTCACGGGCGCTCTATACTTTGAGTAGACGACGCATGTCTGGGATCCATCCTGTGTGGATCCTAGGTGGTGGTCGGACCCGGCGGTGATGTGGGGACACAGGTTTTCTCATCTGCGCCGTGCATGATCCTTGTTTCCGTTCACCGACGAACCTTGCGACGGTGGTTTTTCCGCCCACATGACGCTGACCACGTCTGTTCTCGCAGGATGGCGCTGTTCGGCCTTGTCTTTTCGCATGCGCCACTGTTCACGCTCACAGATCCGACGACTGGAGCAATACGGTTTTCATAGAGAAGAGCCTCGTGCTGTAGAGACATGTTGATATATATACTAGTCGAATGTTAGTCGTTGTCGTCGTTCTTCTCGAGTGAGCTGGTAGCTCTGATATTGATCACGTGCTCGGAGGTGTGGGTCGTTTTGTGTTACATACTCTTTCCTCGTCATCGTGCTCGACGTGCAGCATGTCTGCCACGCCCTGCTCCCCTTCGACTTCCTCAACCAAACTTGCCATGGCCTGGCACGATCGTAACTTCTACCCCTCCTCCTCCTCCTCCTCCTCCGTTCCCTTTCCCTGCGCAACAACTCTGGGCCCTCGACCCTCACCGAACTTTCGTACAGAATTCCTATTTGAACCCCGACCCACTAATCGTGGCCCTCCTTTGGACATCGGCCTACTCACCCTCGATCCCCTCGACACCCCTACGAAGCCGGAGGCACATCGTCTTACCCTCAATTTGGATATTGACACTTCCTGGGCACTCGACGTGCCCGCTTCTGCTTCTTCCGCCATGTCCTATACAACCGCAGCTACGTCAGCTCCTTCTCCGCCTTCAAGTCCCGCCAGCGACGATGTGTTTTCCCCCGTGGCTCAGATACCCCCTAGAATTAACACAGAGTTCTCGTTCACTTTCAGTACAGATCGTGCAGCCCTCTCTCCGCAAGCGAGCGACACCCACCGCAATAGCAGTGGATCGTCCAGTGCAGACTCAGATCTTACCGTTCTCTTACAGCCAATGCTTGCTCTGGGATCTGCACAAGGAGATGTCCCCTCATATGCCACTGCTGAACACAGATATTATCTCCGCTCCGCTGTCCCTACGCCGTACTATACCGCTCACTCTACCCCAGAACCAGAATTTACCGAGGATGCACCAAAGGCTGGTCCATCCCGTCTCCCTTCCCTCGATACAAACGTATTTTTATCGAATGTCCTCCCTGCTCACAAACCTACCCTTTCTCGTTCTCTCTCAGAAGTCAGCCCACAGTCATCGCGCGAACCATCGGACGCGCGTCCACCATCGCCTGCTCCCACAGCAGACTTCTCTATGATATCTCCTCCCAGCAGCCCAACTTTCTATCAGTATTCGTCCCAGTTAGACGCTGACGCGGATCCACTCCGCTCTTCTCACCTTCGTGGCACTGCGACCTTGCCGTTTCTCCGCTCAAATCCAGCTTCTGTTTCAAGTCCATTCCATTTCTCTGCATGCGGCCGAACACAGAGCATGAGTGCTAGTATGGGCTTAGGGCCTGCCATGGGCAAGCCCAAACGTATCAGGCCCGGAATATCTCGCCTCTGGGAGTCCATCGCATCCCCCGGCAAGGGCTCTCCACACTCTTCATCTGTGCCCCAGGGTGCACAGCTCACGCCAATTCCCGCAGCCCGCATGAGATCGAGTCCGATGCCCGGTTTCTCTGCCGTCCGCAGTAAAACATCTCCCATGATGGGTGTCGGGCGGAGGCTAAAGGAAAGGCGTCGCATTAAGCGCGTGAGACGAGGTACTTTCGAGATGGATACTGACGTAGACTATGGTGCTTTGGATCCACTTGATGGCGAAGAGGGGGAGTTGGTTGGTTGTACGTGCACTGGCTGGGGAGACGGCGCGTGTATTTGTGGTTATGGATATCCGGACGTCTATGATTATGGGCATGGGGAACCGGAAAGCTTGGGTGAGAGAGGTCAGCATTATATTATTGGTCTTGAGGTTATCAAAGCTGATACTGCTCTTCTGATAACAGTTCGAAAAACTCCGTCTCCCCTTACCCGCCTCCCCGCAGAACTTCTTCTCCAGGTTCTTTCCTACCTACCACTACGCGGCGTCCTCGCAGTTTCCTCAGCTTGTAGGGCATGGCGTTACCTCGCACTCGACAGCGGCGTCTGGTGGAGTCTATGGCAAGCACGAGAAGGCGTTCCTCGTGTACCCAATCGTGCCTCAGGTCAACATCGCAGCCGAAAGTTCGGTGCGAACGTTGGACGCCGATGCCGGGGCATCAGGGACGAAGGCATCGGCCTCCTGATGCCTACCACAGAACATGAGCACGACGGAGAAGAATGGGATGAACCAAGGGGCTGGGCTGTCGACTTTGACCGGGCTAATATAAAGTTCAAGGAGGTTTCAAGGCTTGGACGCGAGGGTACAGGCCAGGGGGTGTTTATACCCCCTTGTGAGATTACCCAAGAAGGGGAGGAAGGTCAACATTCAGATGCTTCCACAGATGAAGAAGATGCAGAGGGTCACGCGGCTGAGAAGCAGGTGGCGACGGCGACGGCGCCAGTGGAACCGCAACCGATATCAAGACAAGCACCTCTCATGCTCGATTGGCATAGCCTCTACCGTAGCCGGTCGATTCTTGAGCAACGGTGGCGGGATCCCGAGTGCGAACCCCGAGAACTTAGCATCAATGGTCATGAAGATAGGCAAGTCTTTTAATGCTCGTTTTCGTCATGACTTGACTATTCGACAGCGTTTACTGCCTAGACTTTGATTCGTCACGCATCATTTCCGGTTCACGAGACCGAACGATCAAAGTGTGGTGTATCAAGACTGGCAAGTGCCTTGCTACCTTTAAGGCTCACGATGGCAGTGTGCTGTGCCTCAAATTTGAACGTGATTGGGATCTGGGAAGCAGTGGGGTCTGCCGCGGTTTCATGGTCAGCGGAAGCAGCGATTGCACGGTGTGTGTTTGGGATCTCGTTTCTACGCCAGTGGGGTCTGGGGATAGAAGTAGCGTCACCTTCGCCGGAGGTAACAGACTAGGAAAGTCGAGGGACTCTTGCGTAGCCGCAGCAGCTGGGAGCTTCGGTTCCCCTAGGGAAATATCTGCGGTGAAACGCAGGGTTCTTCGAGGACACTCAGGTGGTGTATTAGACTTGAGGATGGACGACAAGTGGATCGTCTCATGGTAAGTCGCTTCCGTGATTGTCGGACCATCGCTCTTCATATTCGACTCAAGTTCCAAGGACGCATTGATGCATGTTTATGATCGGAAGACGTTGACTCTCCACACCGTCTTGCATGGCCACGAAGGCCCCGTGAACGCCGTTGGACTGGAGAACAGCCGAGCCGTGAGCGCAAGCGGTGATGGGAAGATGATGCTATGGGACGTCGAAACAGGTGAATGCATCCGGATCTTTGAGGGGCACGAGAAGGGGCTGGCTTGTATCGAGTTCAAGGCACGTTGTCTTTATCTGGTGATATTACGTTTGCTCAGTGATGTCACAGGACGGTCTCATCCTGAGTGGGTCAAACGACTGCACCATCAAATTATGGCGTGCCTCGACTGGTGAATGCCTGCACACGTTCGCTGGACACACCTTACTTGTTAGGGCTCTTTGTTTTGACCCAAGGACTGGTTACATCGTGAGTACGAGCTACGACAAGAGTGTCAGAGTCTGGGAATGGCATGAGGAAGCGATAGAGGACGGCGTCTCCCATCCTGGGTCAGATCTATCTTCCCGGAAATCTAAAGGGGTGGGACGGCTGGTCCGAGAATTTAGGAACCTCCACGCTAGTCATATTTTCGACGTCAAGTTTGATGTTGGGAAGATTGTCAGGTCAGTGTTACGCACTTTTCGGAACTGGGCCGCTTGCGGAAGTGAGGCTGACACGGATCACTTCTCGTCAGTACTTCACATGACCAAAAAATCATGGTCCTAGATTTCTCGTACGGAATCGAGGGCGCCGAGTTGTTTGCGTGAGGTTTCACGACGGCACTTTCCGTTATTTCCTGATTGATTATATTTTCCCGGGGCTTGTCCACGCCTGTGAGACCGCGCTCGGGAGCGACGGAGCCGCCCAAACACCGAGAAGCGTAATATGCATGACAAAGTTTGGTGTTTTCTTGGTTCAGGCGTGGAGTAAGTGAACTTGATTGCATTTGCCCCCTCTTTTTTTTTTGGTTGTCAGTGGTGTTTATTCTGGAACTCGTCGACACTGTCGAAAATTCCATATCTATTCATTTTACACGCTCTGCTTCCTTTGCTTTTTTTTTCTTATGTATCGTACGAAACCTGACCTGACACTATCACCGTTAACCGCCCTGTCTTTTACTTTTTCTCTGCTTTCACCACATTTGTAACCATACTGCGTCCTTGAGCATGACGGTTTATTCGTATTGTCTCTCATCGTCGGCTCGAATCGAAGCTTATACTAAGAAAGAAACCGTTCTCGGTGAAACACGAGCCATGCTCGCGGTCTCCCCGTGCGTATTCATTAATCTTAATCGACGCTGAGAATCGAAGTGCGACCGGGCCGCTTCTGGACTTCGGACCGCGTTCGAAACGATACACAACTTGTTTTGCATTCGCGAGTTAATGGGTACATGGATTGCCTACAGACGAGATGTGGGAGATGATCATGTTGATGAAGATAAGAAAAAAAACGTGGAATTCCTTTTTGTTAGCCGTGATAAGATGAGATGGCGTGATAGATGGATGGGATGGCGATTTTGGAAAGAATGGGGAAAAGAACGTGTACATGTCGTTACAACAAGATTGGACATAAGACGAGACGATGCAATCAAGACGGTGGAAGAGATGTCATCATATACATACGAGATAGATGCCTTCTAATTTTATTCGACATCAAGAACGAAAGCGAGATCCAAGGAGCCCGGCCGCCGATGAACATGTGGCCCCGAGGCGAGTCAGGAAGCCAGGCCCGCATCAGCTGCTATTGGAGCGGTCATGTTTCTTGATATTGATGCTGATACGACGCGCGTGACCTGCTCGCTGGTGTTTCGGAGGTCGATAAGGGAATTCCAGTTCCCGAGTCACCGTATCTTCGTCTGTGGCGGCCTTCAGTATCAGGTTGGTCAGCGTACCAGAGGGCGATGAAACCCCCAAGGGAAGATCGTCATGTTGGGAGACGACAGGCAGTTCTCTAGGCATCATCGGCTCTGAGCCAAAGGGATCAAAAGAGGTCCGTAGACGAACGTCCGCAGTCTGATTGGAAATGCCGTAGTAACCTGCAGGTAAAATAGGGGGTACATAGTACGGGTATGGGGGAGGCACTGGCTGACCATACAAAGCTGGCTGGGCGGGGACGGGATATGTCACCGGAGGAGCCGCCGGCGCGGAAGGCACGGTCGATGTAAAGTAGGTCGTTCCGTTTACTTCATACGCTCCGGCTGGGAGGCCATTTTCCGTTTCAGCCTGAGGAGCAGCTCTTGCTTGGGCTTGGGGTGGCGGGTAAACCCTGTGTTGCACAAGTGAGGTCTGTGCCGATACCGGGGGGGCTGGTACGGTGGTTGTCGCGGGAACGGTGGCGTAATATGGGGGATATCCCTGCCAGGTTGAGTCGGGCCAATGCATGCGTCGGTCTGAACCATCGCGAACAGTGGGAATCGAGTAAGGATAATGCGGGGGCGAACACGATGGCGCCGGTTGCACTTCGGCGCACGGAGGGGGTTCGTGAGGAACAATCGGCGGAGATGATGCCTGTGCACTCATCAAAACGCCACCGCTGATGGTCCGCCCTTGCGCACTTTTTTCAGATGGAGATGAGTGTTCCGCCTTTTGGAGTGCCGCAGAAGGTAAAGCGGTCACATCATGGTGACTAATAAGGTAGAAGTAAGATCAAGCCAGCACAGTGGCGTGCAAGGATGGGATCTCACAATTTACATTTGGTCCCTGCGGGGCACCAGCCCCCTGTCTGAAGGAAATGTCTACATGGGTATTTCTTTCGTCTGTCGGATCGCCTCTTCTTTGGGGTGTGGTCCGAGGAGCTAGCATTGGACTCGGAGAGAAGGAGCGAAGTGGGCGGCGATGGGTCCTGGTCAACGAGCTGTGGCCCCTGGGGTGGTGGCGGCGAACACGACGGTATATTCTTCAAAGACGCCTTTTTGGCAGAGAGAGCGAGCAGTCGTGGCAGATATACATTCCAATCGACGAGTTGTTGTGAAAGCAAGGAATAAGGAATGATTCCCGGTGCGGTGTCGGGATGTATGAAGTTGCATTTGTCGCCATAAGGACAGGATCCACTGGCCATGTTACGACACAGCTTGGCTAAGTGCGTGGCAGTCAATTCGTGATCTCATTGACTCAAAAAGCAGGCATAGTACTCACTGCGGTACCTCGGATGAAGGGAGGCGGCTGCAGTCATCGTGCTCGAAATGCGTGTTGTAATAATGCGAGAGTCAAAGAGATAGTACTGGAGTAATTCGAGGGCTCGAAGGACGGGACTACTCGGGAATGAAAGGGACGATGCATCTCTGGCGAACGGGACAGACGGCTTTTAAAAGATGAGATGTGGACGACACGTGTGCGGCACGCGATTATCGCGACCACCACAACCAAAGCACTTTATTGTCCAGTAGATTGAATGAATGCGAATGTCGCGGTGGAGGAGGTCCAGGCCAAACGACAGTGGCTCAACTTGAGAGGTCCCGGCAAGTGGGCACGAGACAGGTCAAAGCGCAGTGACTTGGGCTTGCTTAGGCCGCCCACAGTGGAGGAACCGTACACATATCGGCGATGGTGTCGACGAGACAGCGTACAACTTGAAGTTCAACCTACATTTTCTTTTCTTTTTTTTTCTTCCTTTTTTTTTGGAGCGGGTGTATGTAACATGGCATGTAGTTACTAGGGACATTGTATTAGGCGCGGATCGGGTCGACAACGAGTGGGAACATGAACGGTAATCACATGAGACAATCAAACGTTCTCTTGCCTTGCTGCCAAGGAAGATATGTCACTCCGCGAACTCCACCTTTTTTTCTTTTTCCCTCCCAGGCGAGTGGAACCCCTCTGACCCGTCAACCCGGCGAGACTCCGGCCTGCGCAGTTGGACCTAATGCACTTCACGTCACTCTTCACACAAGACCTCTCGACGTGCACCAAAGCAGCAGCGGTCTTGATACGGGGTGACAGCGTCAATGCAAAGCAAAGCACGACGGATGCGATCAGAAACTAATACGGGTGGTTCGGTTCTTGGCTGTGGACTAGTTAAGCTGGCGACCGCGCATATGAAATTAGACACTGCCAACATCTCCGTAACAATGCGTTCAGTGTCAGAGCCTCCGCGGGTATAATATTGATTACCGACAGAAAAAAAGAAAATACTATAGAGGCAGTGCCATCGTCTGCGACATCAACGAGGTGCTGTGACCCGTTGGATCGACCATATGATGGGTACGTTTTCGCGGCGGTAGACCTGTGACTTCGTGCATAACTAACATAGTATCTCGAACAGTCAGTACTATATCCCTCTTGGGCCATCACAACGTGCAGACGTACTTTGAATGTCAACCTGTCCACCCTGCTCCCAGCTCCGCGAGTGCTTGCGCTGGGACTCGAAGGAGTCGCTTGATGATCGAATCTACTCAGTGAATTTAGGTCCCAACGAGACCTGCACACAATTTTCCCTACCTCCGACTGAGGAATCCCCTCTAGCCCTCCACCGTACGAACTCGACACGTCCGCCTGCCGCCAGTCTAGTGGCCTGGGGCTGTTGTGCGTCATCATGTCCCCCGAAGGTCTCCGCTCCGTAAGATGGTGCGACGAATACTGCCAAGGTACACTTGTCAACCGCCCCACCTCGTTTCATGATTGCCTAATCTTACGTCTTGTTGACTGTGTTGCCCGCCGTGCGGTGCATGTTGGGCGTCCTCTTGAGGCAAAGACGTATGGCGGCCATATTCTTTGTCATTGCTTTGTGAGAACGACGGAAAGGAGGGTGTCTGAGTGATTGCGTTACGTACCAACCGTGGTCTGCGTCCGTGAGAGCAGCGCAGTCACTGATTAAACTAATTAGTGATCCATTCTCCCGCCCTTGCGCCATGGTCCCACTTACTCAATTCATCACGATGCTGCTCGGCAAGCACCACTTCTCGCCTCGCACGAGCTTCCGCTTCCAGACATGCCGTATAGCGCTGGAACGCGTCTTGCGTCTGCGTCTGCGCTCTCGACAGCGTGACTCTGGCGTCCTGCAGGAATTGGCCTTGCAGTACTGTCAAACCTCGGATGCCGTGCGACGTGTCAATAGTCCCCTGACCTGATGCTTGAGCCTCCTGTACCAGCTGTTCGTACGTCGCTGTCGAGGGCGACGACGGGGGTCTAAGGAGATGAGGACGGTGCGACGTCCCAGGCGAGTGTGCATAGTTGGGACTCGATACGCTCGAGGTGCTCTCTAGACGGCAATTAATCCCCTTTCATATTCGCTAGATCCAGATAGCCGCGGGGGCAAGCTTTCGCTTACCTGGCTGCAGGCGTGCCATCTGGTCGACTAAACCAGGGGGGTATCCTGGGTCGGATAATTCTGGTGTGGATACTTCCATAGACTCCTCCAGGTGTGGATGCTGTGCGTTTGGTCCGAGGTGGCGAAGACGAGGATTATGAGGGATGCCCGCATTATGTCTCTCGATAAATTTTCGTAGAAATGTCAATTCAATATCATCGGGCATCACGTACGGGGGGCCCTGGATGTCGCCTTTTTGCATGAGCACCTCGAGATGAGACATGGTTTTATCTTTGAGCTGCTGTAGCCATTCATGCAGCTCCATATGGTCCTGGTCGGCACGAGCATCACTGTGGGGGATAGAAAGGAACGCATGTTTAGATGCCAAGAGCCGCACGAACGCAAGGGGAATCGTTACTGACTAGTCCTGGCGTCTCCGTGCCTTTCTCCAGTACGTCTTGGTGAGTTTGAGAGCACGATTTACCTCGTTGTCGAGCGTGCGGTACCATTCACTTGAGCGGCGATTCAACTTGACGGAGAGCACGCCTGGCTGGACTCGCAGCTGCAGCACGCAACGCCCCTCCTGGTCAGGAGGCCCTAGCGCACCCTTCTGACCTTGGTTACCACGGGTGGCACCCCTCGAGACGTTGCCCAGCTCGGGCCATGGAAGGTCGTCAGGAGTTTGCATCGGCGGCGCTGGATCTGTACTTGTCGTAGTATTCGACACTTTGCAGACGCAAACGAGGCACAGGTAACTGAGGGGTACAGCTATAAGCCCTCCAAGGGATTACAGGATTGTGAAGATGTCGAGGATAATTCAAACGGTAGGGGTGGAGTTAAAACTCTTCTAAGATAATCGCCCAACGTTCTTATAACCGGCATTGTACAAGATGCATTCGTTTGACTGCACTTACCTTAGCGATGCCGCATTCACGGACACAGCCCCCCGAACTTAACGAGGCATCAGGACCCCCCATGGCAAGCCGGATGGCATGTCAACATACTCATGGCCCCCCTTGGCTCTATTATTGCGTCTCCTGACACCCTGCTTGACAGGCGCTGGGGAGCCGTTGCAATATTCCTGGCCTAGATCCTGGATTGTCGGTGCAACGCTGAAAATGGTACTATTCTCACATATCTCACATTCATATATCACTTACGGAGCGATCAGGTTCCCTTGCCATATTCGTAATTGCAACCCGTTGAATTGATTATGTTTCCGTACACGACGACATGGTTCCAAGTCCATCAACTCATACTCCGGTCGTCGTGATGTGAGCCAAGCTAAGCTCATTGACGGGTGTAGCACCATCTCCGATGGGCGCCTCACTTTGTACAGCTCTTCCGTGGC
Source organism: Leccinellum rugosiceps (assembly GCA_038089755.1). Lineage (NCBI taxonomy): Eukaryota > Fungi > Basidiomycota > Agaricomycetes > Boletales > Boletaceae > Leccinellum > Leccinellum rugosiceps. Next base: position 19,627 of record JBBPLL010000347.1, on the reverse strand, counting down.
GTCCACGACAGCAATGCTCGTCGCCGTTCCATCATGCCGAAAAGTCAACACCTTGCGCCAGCGGGGCGGCATCCGAGAAGTTGACTGTGCATGCACTCCAGCGTACGTATTGTTTCCATGCATCCCCACCAGACTCGCGGCCCCTGGAAGAGCTGTGAACGCCTGCACACAACTAACCGCGATATTGAACTTACCAACCAGTGCTCTGCAAAGAACGAGCGCCAGGGGAGGGTGAGCAGTGCATTCAGTTATTCGTAGCCAAAGCCACTAACCTTGTTGCCCCCGAATGCAGCGCCAATCTCGGCACCACTAGTACCAACATTGACCTGAGTACGGGCGTCAGAAAGCCCAAACCTCAGGCAACTAAACCGGGAAACAAACGTTAACTATCCCAGTGTCGGAACCCTCTGGTCCGATCCATTTGCCAACGTTACGCATATCCCGCGTCCATAGGCTACTGGATAGCCCCTGAGGAACAGCATTGTTCCAAGCGATTGCCTGTTCCAATTCATCGAATACACCGACATTCAATATGGGTGCAAAAGTTTCCGTATTCCAAATGCTGTCTGTCGAATCCACAGACTGTGGAATTGCAATTGTAGGCTGTACAAAGTTCCCCTGACGAAGACCGCCCTGATCATATCGCCTTCCACCGGTGAGTATCTGAGCGCCCTTCTGTTGAAGCCGTTCAACAGCGCTCGAATAAATTCCGACGGCGGCACTAGTATGCAAGGGGCCAAGCAATGTGCTTCCGACGAGGGGGTCACCAACCCTCACAGATGCATAGAGCTTGTGGAGTGCATCGAGGAAACGTGGGGCGATATCGCGGTGAAGATACAGTCTCCTTGTCGATGTGCACCGCTGCCCGGCAGTGCCAACTGCACCAAAAAAGACGGCTGGCACAGCCATTGATAAATCAGCATCTGGCATAATGATAGAGGCTGTATGGCGATTGTAAGCCAAAAGGAGAAAGTAAGATATCTAGGGTTAGTCATGATGAGCCCGAACCCTCGTACCGTTGTTTCCTCCCAACTCCAATATCGTTTTACCAAACCGAGACTGAACAGCCTTGCCGACCACGCGGCCAACAGCTTCGCTGCCGGTGAATGACACTAAAATGATGGGTGGTTAGAAATTAAAAGATGGGGGTCATAGGCACCTAACCTAATGGGATGTCCGCACTGTTCACGACGGCTTCGCCGACGTCGCTGCCGCCGATAACCAGCGCTGACACCGCACCCGGGATCCCATTGCGTTCCAACACATCGGCAATTATCTTTGTCACGGCGATGGCACATAGAGGCGTGGTAGGCGAAGGCTTCCAAACATTTGCGTTTCCAGCCGCAAAAGACAGAGAAAAGTTCCTGGGAGTGGCGATGATAAGATTCGGCTATACAACCAGAGCAGCAAAGATAAGATTGTAAGAACTGACCACCCGTAGACTGCGACAGGAAAGTTGAACGCCGTCAAGACACCAACTACGCCCAGAGGATTTGGAACTGGACATGGTAGAGTTTTAATAAGAGCAAGGGGAAATGATATCAAGACTAGGCTGACTCTCCAGAATGGTGTGACCAGGTCGCTCTGATGCCACGACCCTGCCATTCATCATCCGCGACAAGCCGACAGCATAATCGCACTATGGAACGGCTCAGTCAAGTGGGGAGACGACAGACATGTTCTGCCGTACGATATCTACGAATTCTTGAACCTCGCCAATGCCTTCCGTCTTGATCTTGCCCATTTCGAGGGATACTAATGCACCAAGTGCATCCCGCTAAGATAACGGTAGACACGTTAGTATGTATGGGCCGACGATGCGTCTCACCTTTGCCGCGAGTGCATCTCGGAGCTGTCTCAGGATATCTCCGCGCTGTGGAGCAGGTAATTTCCTGAGGAAAAGATATGCTTCTTGGGACTTGTCCAAAGCTTCGTGCAGCTCGCGCGGTGAGGCCTATTCTGTAATCAACCCGATAAGGTCGACGGTGGGACGAGGGGGACGTACCGACTGGACACGTGCCAAGACCTCACCGGTGGTTGGACAGACGCTCTCGAGAATCTCACCAGTGCCTCCCCAACTTCCGTCGTACACGCCCGGTATCTCGGTCGTGAATGGTATGTCCAGGGCACTCAGAACAGCAGAGGCTCTTGCCGATAGGGATCTCCTGGTGCTATGCCCGCTGACGCCACGTGCACGACAAAGGGCTACGAGAGAAGTTCGCGAAAGCATGGTATTCGATCAAGTTACAATGTGGAGGTTGCAGTATGATCCGAACTTCGATGCACAGCCACAAGTTGGATCCGGTCAACTTCTGCCAAGAAGGCTCAGCCAATTCGACAGGGAGATCTCCGTTCTCGTAGCACTAATTTTCCTGTTCGGCCGCCTGGAAAATAACCAGAGGGGGAGCGTTAGCTGTGACCGGGGTCTACGAGATTCTTTTCGGATTTGATCTTCGTTGCGATGATGCGAAATCTCCCTCAACCGTAACCTGCTGACAGGGGCACCCCAGCGTGGAAGTTGTCATCCCAGGCCGCCCCTTGCTGCACCTCTCACACTGCTAGTACTAGTGCCGCTCCTCCCGTGGTTCCTGCCGGGGCCTCGGAAATGCATGTCTGCTCCGAGTATGCAGTGCACTGCCTCTGGTCGCAGAGGTCCAACTGCGTGCCTCGTATTACGTGCACAACAAAGGAATATGTGCTTCTTGGGACGATAGAGCTAACAGCCTGTCCTAGGCGACTCCCCGTTCCTGCGTTCTTTGCGTGGGCGCATCAGATGGTTCTGATGAGTCTCTCCCGCCTCCATTACAGTCAATGTGCTCTCCATTTTGCGCTTCGTAGGTTGTGCCTGGTCCTGAAATTTTCTTTCCTCTCATGTACTTTCGCTGCAGTGGCTTACAGGCGCTGATCGATTCGTAGCCTGTTCACGTTACCAGCATCCGTTATTTACACCGCAACATGATCCTTCCTCAGGTCTGTCGCGACCAGCTTCTCTATCGATCGTTTTTCTGCAACCTGTTTACCCGTTCTCGTTCGCCGTTTGCGCTCTGCCGCGACCCTTTCGATGGGAAAACTTTGATCCCACCCAAACGTTGGTGCGACCAACCGTTCCGAACAAATAGCATCCGTGCCTATCTCAAGGCCAGATTTCCTCTATCTCTCGGTTGATTAAAGGCACTCGATGACGGAATCGCGCAAAGACGTATTATTACACGGCTAGCGTTCTTGCGACCACAGTGGGATAATCGGAAGAAACGGGATTGAAAAATCTTTCCTCCCTGTTTGCCGACCCCCCCTCTCCCCAGTAACCAAGGTTTTGCCCTGAAGATGGGTATTATAAAGCCTGTCCGTCCTACCGGTTTGACTCGGACAATATTGGATTGTTTTCCAAGTGTTGATCCTCGGAGAACGATGACGCTCCACGTACCTCAGTCGGTAGTAAGGAGGGCAACCAAGGTGAGCGCCCGAGTCCGTCTACCCAAACGCTGTTCTGTCACGGGCCGTTCGGTCGAATCCGACACTGGCTAGCCGTTGGACCAGCGAGTCTCCTGCGGTGGGGCGCCAGAAATGGAGAAAGAAAACTGAAAGACGTTCACGCCGTACCAACGATCGTTGTAAATCAATCCCATCTACTTCGCACTTTTTTTTTCCCGCAATTCTCGGGAATCGCGATTGATGCATTTATCGTCCCCACACTGTGGTCCCCGCTGGCGTTGGCGATGGCTGTGATTTAAATTCATCATTATTGATCGCGGTGCAAGTGCGGGCCGCATCCACGGACAATCAGATGGCCAACCAGCTGGTTCTGTCCATCTGCCTGACCCAGAAGGAATACTGTTGAAGCATTGCGGGTTTGGGACTAATCATAATCATGAGATATGCGTGTGTATATTGACGAGGAGAGGATCCTGTACTCAATGCTGTCCTCGACAGTGATAATGGGCGGCCCGTCGATGTCATCACATTCATGCAATGTGCAAACATAGTGAGAGTATTCCGCCATGGCTAGCGCGACAGATGTCACGTCCCTATAGGCCAGAGAAAAAGGATGGTTCGGCGTCAATCTCGTTCCTGCCCCTTTTCCACTTTCCTGCCAATGAATCTTTCCCCCCTTTTTTCATCCTTTTATTCTCCTTGGGAGCATCCGAATCGGAATCCTGTGGTTCGGCTTCCGGCACCTTACGAGTGGTTTTGGGGTGTGCTTGATCTTCCTCGTCAACGCCATGCTTATCTGAGCGGGTTTCTTCGTCGGCGGACGGAGACAGATCGAAGTCCTGGTCACTATGACCACTGCCATCCTGGTCCTCGAAAACGCCTCTGAGATCTGTCATCCTGAGCGTATCTTCGTGTCCTGCACTGCCCAACCATCTTCCCTCCCCGTTTTGGTCGATTACGATCCTCTCGATAGGGAAAGATCCGTGATCGGCAACGACACCCAGGAGCTTGGTGGGAAATAGTTGCACAGCACGTAGAAGCCCGTCTGATGATCCTGTAAGAAGGGTAGAGTGAGAAGAGGGGTATGAAGACGGTAGGGCACAGAGTGCATCAATAGATTGGGGGTGTCTATATAGGCCAAGATGAGATGCGTCAGGAATGTTTGTCAGCATCTTGGCGTACCCTGGAACCCTATCGACACAGTCACCCCATCCCTGACTACGATTGAAAATGGATAGGATTCCCAACTGAGTGCCGACAACGATCTTTGATCCGCTACGGACAGGATGGATGTGTCCAGCTCAGAGGCGAGGCAAGGGGAACCGGCTCACTTTTTTATAGCGACGACGGACAATAGCTCGTCTTCCTGATCCTCGGAGCGGGCAATGGGTTCCGATTTGTTTGCACGCACATCTATCACCGACAGGGTGCCGTCTGCGCTTCGTGTTGTAAGAACGGGGGTAAATAATCTAGAACTGGTATAGGGAGTACCTTGTGGACACAAGCTGCTTTTTGTCCTCGAGCCACAAAAAATCGGAGATGAAATCAAAGTGGTGGGTATAGCGACGTATCTCCTGTGGTGTTCTCGGGTCCCAAAGCTAGGGAGGTGGGTGTGGGTGGTGAGTGCGGTCGAGTTGAAGGAGACAGACCTTGATCACACCGTCGTCGTCGCCGGTGCAGAGCATGTGAGGGAGGAGATGCTTCATGCGATTCACAGGGGAGCTGCTCCCTGTCAAGGGACGGCCGGGAGGGGGCGGGGGTGATGTGCTTACTCGTGGGCATCCTTGTGGGTGTCAACTACTGCGGCGGTGGACGTATCGATGGTGCTAGGTGTGTCTGGGGTTGGCAAGTGCGGACAGAGGGGTACGAACGTACAAGATGGACTTGGCCTTTCCTGCGACAAATAGACGTGCACCGTCGTGGTCGTTGGCGAGACAGCGGCATGAGCGCTTTGAAGGTCTGAGCGAGAACGCTGGTTGGTGTTGACCCTGCTCGTCGTAGCGAAAAGCCTTTACTTTGCCGTCGAGAAGGGCTGCGTAGACGACGAATTCGGTCGGATGAAAGGCGAGATCGAATGGCTGTGAACCGAGTTGAATGTCCATCATGGACGTTGCCGAACAAGCGAGCAATAACGTTTTCTTCTTGTCCAACTCGATGGACCGTCGGCGATGCTTTCAACACTTTTATACTCCTCTTCTCTACTCCTCCTCCTCCTCCCCCTCGTCATCGCAGTACACCACGACGTCGCACCTCAGCTCCAAAATGGCGCACACAGTCGCGTACAGCACCGCACAGACGACTCTCAGGACATAAACCTCCTCGACGTCGTTCTCGTCGCTTCCGTGGACGGCTCTTTCCATGCCATCAACCGCACGTCCGGACAGCGTCTTTGGTCCATGTCCGGTGCAGCCAGCGATTTCCCTTCCAGCCTCGCCCCCCTCGTCCGCACAAAGCACGCCACCATCGACTACGACCTCACCGACGACGACGACGATCACCAGGAGCTCTATATCATCGAGCCTCAGACAGGCGACATATACGTCATGCCAACTCCAACCAGCCCTCTCCAACCGCTCTCCCTCTCCATGTCCCAGCTCGTCGAACTCTCCCCTTTCAAATTCGACAGAGAGGACGACGAACGCGTGTTCGTAGGCAAGAAAGAGACCTCTTTGCTGTCTATACAACTCGAAACAGGCAAGGTCAAGACACTCAACGCAGAATGTCCCTGGAACCCTTTCGAAGACCTCGCTCAGAGGGACGAGGTAGACTTGGACGAACTCGAGAACTACTTCTCAGACAAACAGGACCTCGTCCCAACAGAAGTCTTCGTCGGCCGTACGGGTGAGTACTTCCAATGTACCAAATTCCTCAGTTTCAGAATACGGTCGAAAAGATTACCACGTCTCCATCTACACTCGCTCTCCTTCCGGACGTAGGGTTCCAATCCACAACCTCTCCTTTTCTTCGTATGGTCCCAACATGCAGGACAATGCCGTCCAAACCGCATACCGCCGCACTCCAGATAATGTCTACATCGAATCCTTGCCCAACGGTCAAATCATGTCCTTCAGGGCACGAGACGCCGATTCAGTGGACCCATATAACCGCCGTGAACCTCAGATATTGTGGGCTTTGACGTTTGATAGTCCAATGTGAGCGGTCCGTTTCTTATCCATCAAAAAACCTAGTTCCTGACACGTTTCGCACGATGCTTTGATTGACGTAGCGTGGCAGTCTTTGATGTTCTCTCGAGTCCCAGACGTCCGGAGCCTTTTGTGCTCATGCAACCCCGTCCACCAATCTCAGATGTTCTCCAAGGTTTTGACAAGTCATCTGTAGCGTCAATCTATGATCCAGACACGGCCTATGTCGGTCTCGTGGAGGACACTGGCTCACTCTTTGTCATGAGTAACGACCATTTCCCCTTGATCGCTTTTGGAGACACTGAATACAGCATCAACTCTCGTGCAATCGACCCACCACCTTCTGCAATTCCTCGTGTAGATCTGCCAGACAGGGTCGATACCATTACAAAGCGTCGCAAGCTCAGGGAACTTTGTGCTCAATCGCCCTTTGACACACGTTGTCTCACTGGAAAACGTCCCCTGGATGCTTCATCCCTCAATTCCAGACAGCTTCCCGGGGTTCCTTCTGTCGAACTGCCACCAGAGATTGACTCGGCCCGCAACAGTGTCATTGACTCCGTAGATTCTCTCCCAGATATCCCAGATACCACTGATGATTTGTCTACGACAACACCTGCGTGGATGTCTCTCATAACGCAAAGTTTCAAATTGTCCGCCACCCTTGGTACCGGTCTTCTGGCGTTGATCCTTGGTTCAGCCTGGCTATTCAAAGACAAGCTTCCCTTTGACAAACTATACCCATGGACGCCTGGCGTTGCACCCGGGATTCAAAGTCCTTCAATTCCCTCCCTTTCTACTCCTCAACCTCGCAAGGCGGAGTCGTCACCAACGCCTCTGTCGATGGTCAACGAAGAGAGTTCTGAAACGCCAACCCCTCGACCATTGACACCGTTGCACGTCCGGACACCTCCATTCACCCCCACACCTGTTTCCTCTGGTTCTGAACCTCGGCTGATAGATTCGCCTACATTCTCGAAAAAGATTCTAGATTCGCCCAGGGTGCGTACCATCAACGACGTTGAGGAGAGCGGACGAGAAGGGGATGTTGGCGACACCACACCTACAAGGAAGAAGGTTCACAGAAGAGGGGGGAGAGGAAAGAAGGGAAAGGGAAACAACCCCAAGGTTATCGTTGCTGTTGACGACGCTCAAGAGGAGAGGGACGGCGAGGGCGGTGTGGGATCAAACGAAAACGGTGGTGGGAGCTCCGCCGAGGAAAATACAAAGCGTCCTGGTTCAGCAACGTTGATTGTTCAGTCAACTCCCCAGCCTGTCGTGCCCTCGCTCGTTGTATCTGACACAGTTCTCGGTGAGTTCGGTCTCCTCTCCTCTCTGACAACTGACTGATGGGTGTTCTTCAGGATTTGGCTCGCACGGAACGGTGGTGTACCAAGGTTCTCTCCAAGGGCGTGCCGTGGCCGTCAAACGCCTCCTTCAAGATTTTGTCACGCTTGCCGTCCGTGAAGTTGGCATCCTGCAAGAATCAGACGACCACCCCAACGTCATTCGGTACTATTACCAAGAATCCCAAGGAAACTTCCTCTACATTGCTCTCGAACTATGTCCAGCCTCGCTCGCGGATGTGATCGAGTCCCCAGATCAACACCGGGAAGTCGTCGTAACCTTTGATCCCAAACGAGCACTCCGGCAAATCACGTCAGGATTACGCCATCTCCACTCTCTCAAAATCATACATCGTGACATCAAGCCCCAAAACATTCTCATCTCGGGTCCGAAAAATGGTGCCGCCGGAAAAGATGGCGGGAGGAGAATGTTGATATCCGACTTCGGGCTTTGTAAAAAGCTTGAAGTGGATCAGACGAGCTTTTTGCCGACCGCGCAGGGTGCGCAGGCTGCTGGGACGGTAGGCTGGAGAGCCCCTGAGATTCTACGTGGCGACGTGAAACTCGACGATTCGCTTGGCGACGACGGCTCACAATCGTCTATGGATAGCACGGGTACTGTCGTCAACGGAGGTCCGTCCACGCCCAGACCAACGACGCGTCTGACCAAAGCCGTCGATCTGTTCGCGTTGGGGTGCCTGTTTTACTACGTCCTCACGAGCGGTTCGCATCCTTTTGGAGGCAAATTCGAACGGGAGGTCAACATTATCAAAAACGTAAAAACCTTGGGTGGTCTGGAAAACTTTGGAGAGGAAGGCTCCGAAGCCGTTGACCTGATAGAGAAGATGGTTGACCCGGAGGCATCCCGTCGGTAAGTTGAACGTCTGTCTCTCTGTTGCGTTTCTGACCCTCACGTAGGCCCGACACTACGTCCTGTCTCGTACATCCCTTTTTCTGGGATCCGGCACGGCGACTGAATTTCATTCAAGACGCATCTGATCGTTTCGAGATCATGTGTCGGGATCCTCGGGAACACAGTCTTGTCGTGCTTGAAACGGGTGCGATTGACATCGTCGGACATGACTGGCATTCGAGGCTCGACAAGGTTTTCATCGAAAACCTGGGCAAGTTCCGCAAGTATGACGGAAAGAGCGTGCAAGATCTGCTGAGAGCATTGAGGAACAAGGTGATTCCTTACGTTTCGCCCGTCGATTCGGGGATGCTCATGCGAGCACTGCAGAAACATCACTACCAAGACCTTCCTGACCACGTGAAGCGCACGCTGGGTCCGATGCCTGAAGGCTTTTTGAACTATTTCACCAAGCGATACCCGCGTTTATTCATGCACGTGCATTGTGTCATCTCCGACACCCACCTCCATACGGAGTCCATGTTTAGGGCCTACTTTGAGCTACCTGAGTCGTGATCGATGTTTCCGTACGATTCTTGTTATTGGACTGACGGAGGCTGTCAATTTCTGCCACGCGTTTTAGTGTTTGGTTGACCGGTCTCATGTGACATATGCATTACCATTCGTACCGCAAGTTTTTACGGTTTCCTTGCCAGATATCCCCTATTTTTGCGCATCTCCCAGTTCTATATCTTTTTACTTGCTAATTTAATGTACTTGTTGGGTCTGTATTTGTATCTTCCCACCTTTTTTTTTTTACTAGAACGCAATGCATCGAGTAATGAATGCAGTCGAGTGTGAATGACTTGTATGATACGATTGTCAAGGTACCGTACACGAGCGCTCCTTCTAGTCGTGCCCACCACCATGGGAACAGATGTGATGTCTCTACGATAAGTACTGTAATCCAACGGTCCGCTATCATGCCTGTTTCCGCTGCAGATTCTTGGGTAACGCTTTCTTCCACGGCAAGAAATCCCGTCCTTGCATGTATGGTCGCAACACTTCGGGTATCACGAGGCCCTGTCGAGGAGTCCATCACGTTGGATAATAGAGAAAGTGAAACAAGTTGACGTACGTCAGGCGTTTGATAATTCTCGACGATACAGCACAGCGCACGTTCGGTTGCGCACATGGTCCCGTTGAGCATGTGCACGTACACCTTGCGCTGTTGGTCTTTCGACTTGAGACCACAGCGAACTTCGAGTCGTCGGCTCTCTATCGCGCGTGCACGCACGTTGGGACAAGGACCCGCTAGAGAGACAGAGAGAGAAACGCACGATAGTCTGTACAATTCGAGCACGACACCAACTCCTTGTACGCGCCCTGGAATGGAAACCACGCCTCCAGATCGCACTTTTTCGACGCTGCGAGGTTGAGCGCCCCGCTGACGATCGCGACGACACGATAGGGCAGCCCAAGGCTCTGATAAAACGCCTCGCTGTTAGCCAGCATCGCATCAAACGCGGTCCAGCTCTCCTCGGGGGCCGTGATGACGAACTGTTCGACCTTTTCGAACTGGTGGACGCGGAAGATGCCCCACATGTCGCGTCCGGCCGAGCCGGCTTCTTTCCGGAAGCAGGTCGAGTAGCCGGCGTAATATATTGGGAGTTGGGTCTTGGGGTCTTCGAACCATTCGTCGGAGTGGAAGGCCGAGATGGGCTGTTCCGAGGTTGCGATGAGGTATTTCTCGTCTTCGGCGGCGATGACCTGTGTGTGCACATCCGATGCGATCGTGTTAAGCGATGGTAAACTACTGATCGGAACGCAGCAGGGACACACTTTGTAGAGTTCTTCGTCGAATTGGCTGAGTTGGGCAGTCTTGGCCATGACGTCCTTGTTGACCATGAAGGGGGGTTGGATCTTTTTGTAGCCACGTTTTCGAAGGAAATCGAGTGCGTAAGAGATGAGGGCCTGGTTTAGATCTACACCGTCGTCTGTCAGGAAGTAGCCTCTGTGGCCAACGACCTTCGAGCCTGTGTGTGATAAGATGGGAGTTCAAGATTGGGCGCCGGAGAGGAGCCTACCTCGTTCGAGATCCATGGCATCCAGCCGGAGAAGCACTTCGTGATGGGGCATGATGTCTGTCTTTTTTTCCACTTGGCCATTAGGACCGTCGGGGTGCCATGTCCGTAATGTCGCGTTGTCCTCCTGCCGTGCGTAGGTCGTCAAATGCGCACTCAAAGAGGGACGGAACGCGTACCTCTGTCAAGCTGACTGGAACGTCCTTGGCTACCAGGTTTCCGACGTTGCTCGCCTTTTGGCGCATGAGCAGCTCATATTCACGCGTCTCTTTTCGCTTGGCTTCCACCTGGGCGTCGAGGGACTTTTTCTGCGCGACGAGATCGTCGGCGGGTTCCTTGGCCTAGATATCTGATGAATAGCTAAAACGGTACAGGAAAATGGCGCGTACCTTTTTCTTGGCCCCGATCTCTTTCTGAACTGCGTTTACTTGTTTGTTGAGACCGTTTAGTTCATAGTCCACTGGAGAGAGAGATGAGCACACATGACACGATCTGGATGATCTAGCTACGAACTTTTGACCCACTCGGCATACATTTCAATGACTTGATCTACGAGCTCGACGGGTTCACCGCGCTTACGCTGAGACTCGCGGATTTCCTCTGCATTTCCGCCCTTGTTGTCTATGAAGGTCGTTACGTCGAGTGTCATGATATGATCAGTTACGTAATCGATCCACGAGAAGTTGTGGTCCACCTATTTAGCTTATATGTGGACAAGTCAAAGCTATGAGTAAACAAGAGTAAATATATCTGTTTGCCAAAGCGCTCTGAAGATCAAAACCCCACGCGCATATCTGCGCAGACCGTATCACATCTTGTCCTATATCATGTTCCAGTTCTTACGACGTGTATCTACCTCCTTCCTTCCTCGTCCTGACCGTCCGTGGAGGGATGACGGTGAGTGTCTACTACCTGCTCTGTCCCACCCGGTGGATACTCACTCCTGGCTCTTAGCCACTTCACATGCTCCTACGATTGGCCACAAACGCAGGTATGGCGTCATGGAACACGACGAGGTCGATTCTCCTTCCATGGCAAAGAAAGCGAAGAACGGCCCTGTCTCTGTCAAGCTGGATGCTGAATGCGACTCTACCTCAGAGGGAAGCAGCCCCGGGACGACCCCTGTCGAAGGACAAGGCGTGAAAGAGGTTACCAAAGGCGTCAAGGAGGTCGATCTCGAAGATAAGGGCAGAGTCGAGGATGCGTCATCAATACCGCCCGAAGGCGTTCCGCTTCCCGATTCTCCGTCTCCATCTCCAGAGGCAGAGACGGAGCCACTGGCAGCCAACTTGGAAACTGGCGAAGAGACCGAGGGCCAGAAGCATGCAGACGACGAGGACTCTCTTGCTTCTTCTGCACCAGAGGAAGAAGCAGAGGGCGCCGAAGACCGTGGCAGTCCTGAGGCAGAACCTGAGGTCGCGGAGACAGACGACACGGAAGGGACCACGCCGGCTCAAGATATCATTACAACGACGGTGGCCGAAGATGACACTCCTGCAGAAATCTTGGAGGCCAAGGCATAATATTTCGCGGTCTTCATTCCCTGCTATAAATACGGGCAACCATGCGCCAAGCGCGTGCATACTGTGGACATCAAACGTTGTACAGTTAATAAATACCTGGATCATAGTACTCACTTTACTTACCGACAACTTCATACGTACATATACCCCGTACATTGATAACTAACTCACTCTTTACTTTTTCATCTGTTGCAACTTATTTGAACTTGTGATGAGACGTATAAATTCTGAGCTCTTCTCGTAGCTGCCAGGAGGACTACACGAGGTTCCGTGTGCCTTGAAGTGCGCCGAGGCTGCGCAACATCGTGTCTAGCTATCTCAGCACCCCGTTTTTAATTCACCTATCCAGCATAGCCATGTTGAACGGAGAACTGGAACTACTGAACTCTTCCATTCAATCAATTGCGAAGTCAAAATCCCAGTCAGTCCAACTTTTTATCATCTTTTCCATGCAGGTCCGGCGGCCTTTGAGTTCCAGGACCATACCGACTATGTACTACCAGAATGTAGAACTGGCGTGGGGTTGGACATGCGCATGCAGCGTGTCCCCTCAGTTATGCCCGCTTTCGAACATCCATTCCTCGTCAGCATTCATTCTCAGATGCGCGACTCCTGCCCCGCGTTCGCCGGCTGCTCACATGCATGGCCGTGGACGTGATCCTTACACCACAATCCCTGTTACACGCACCAACTACCCGATCTACCGGCGTTCCTTGCGGAACACTCGAGTGCATTTGTGCATCCTTCTTGCGTACATATAGCGGATGCTACTTTTATGTGTGTCCTTCCATTTCTTCTGCGATTCCGCTTTGTTCCAACCCTTTTTACCCTTTCAGGCAGCGTCCCGTAAACTCGTCCTCTCGGTGGTGCAAAGTGCTGGGTGACGCTGACTTCAGGACATTCGATCCTGGACTATCGTTGTATTCCATAGCCGTTGTATTCCATAGCCGTTTTATTCGTCGGAGTCCCGGACTCGGGTGAGTCCTCCACATGATTGTATCCCCTGTTTTTCCAATCCATTGATGTGGACTGCGGTGGATAGAGGCGCGGGTCATTCCTTCGTCTATTCACCGTATCCAATCATTCACAGACCCATAACCGCACACCATGCGTCGTTTATTGGGCTTAAAGGACTCTACAAGCACACACTCCTCTGGCAGCAAAGGCAAGGAGCGCCAGCGAGATCCTTCCCCCTCCATATCCCTACCGAACACATCTTCCTTTCCCACCCCCATGGAGGTCCACGTCAGTACCGAAGTCCATTCTGCATCCGACCACCAGGGTTTCAATCCCTTTGCAAGCACGACGAGTCTGTCGCCACCGTCTCCCTCATCCTCTGATTCTCATTCTCAACCGCTTGCACCCGAGATAAGGGTCCCAACTCACCCATACCCGTATTGGCAGGGTTATACTCACACGCCGTCGTCGTCGTCGTCGCAGAGCAGTCTAGAATCGCCAATTACTCCTTCGCATGTGTCTTGGTTGACTACAGGGAACACTCCTGGTCATCCGAGCCTCCTCCGAAATGGCAGTAACACCAATCTCAGCTTGACTCACCCCACTTCTGTTCCACTACATCCGGGACCGTCGTCATCCAGTCATTCCCTCGTTCCATCGTGGTCATCTCCGAACCCTCACTTTCCACCACCTCCGCCGACGAATCCACCCCCCGACATCTCCACTCGTCCTAGACTCCACCCCACAAAAAGTTCCCATTCTCTCCGCGTCCCCGTTCAAGAAACCTTCAACCAGCAACTTTCGCCCATCGTCGAACAAGACTACTTTTCTCCAGAGAAACGACCTGTTTCGCTCCCCAGTTCGAGTCATGAGGGAGGGTCACGTTCTAGTACTGCACATACGGCGAGGACGAGTCTCGCATTGATGACGCCTATAAGTCCGGGGAGTGATATTGGGACGGCTACCGTTACCCCTGTTACTCCGGTCCCCCTTACTCCTGTACTGGCCGGTGCAAGGGGAACACCATCGACGCCTCAGATGGCTCAACCATCAGTAACTCCTTCGTATACAGGCAGTTCCGTCCCCTTTGCAAGGAGGAAAGAGGAGGAAGTGTGCGATTCCCCTCGTAAGTATCGATCATGTCTTGTTTCCATGTGGGCATGGCTGATAAAGGGTTTGACGGCAGGGCCTTCTCCTAGCCCAGTATCAACATTCATACTAAGACCGCTCAATCGGTCGATCAGCCTCTCATCTACGCGCACACATCAGTCAAGCGCGTCTTCTATTACTCCTCCTGTCATCCCTCCACTGGACCTCAAGCCTGAATTCAAAGGCCCATCCTTCTCGACAACGCCGACATCGCTCCACTGCCGTGGTTTACTTGATATTGGTGTGCGTGATGACGACTCTGTTTCAGATCGGAGGGAGAGTTTTGTTACTGCTCGGACGGGAGCAGGTAGGGAAAGCAAGTATTCTCTGGGACAAGACGAAGTCTTTGTCGACGCAGAGGAAGGGTACAGACGTGATTCTAACGGGACGATGCAGCAATTCGACTCTCACCTTCTTGGAGATGCTGAGGATACTTCGCCCGCTCGGCAGATACACCCAATACCAATACCTGAAAATGCCTCGAAACCGGTCAAACCACCCGTGCCCCCACGGATGTTCATACATCTTCGTTCTGCGTCACGTTCATCATCTTCCCCACCTTCGTATAAGAATCCACAGGACCCGTATAGTTCAGATAGCTCACTTCAACCTAAACCCCATTTTCAACCCCTTCGTCCCGTTTCACCCGCCCAGCACCCTTCACGTTTAGGGGTCAGTGCACCAAGTCTGCAAGATCTAGGCACCTCCATTTCCACGTCGTCTTCTTTCGTTGACCGACGCTTTGCACCTTCGTCGTTGTACCTTCGTCCTTCTTCGGCACGTCAATCTGAGCATCATGCAGGTTCCAAGTGGACGCAGCGCCTACAGCGCATGAATACCATCAAAGTCTTATTCTGGCTCGGCTTCATCGCACCGTGGTGCTGGCTCATCGGGGGATGGCTCGTCACTGACAAGTCTTCGCCGCGCAAGCATGGTCATTCCAGCTCGCGCTCCGGGTACGGCAATGGGTACCACGCCGGTTTCGGCGGAGGGAGCAGCATCCTTCCTCTGTGGACGAGCAAGAGCATGAACAGCCTTGATTCGGTAAAAAGGTACCATGGCTACCCGTTCGTGGCTCCGTCTGCAGTGAGTTTGGCTCCGCCTCCGCCGCCATATCAGAGTCACTGGCCGGCGCCGGTGTTGACGCCCAATCCGGCTGGGAGGTGGGTACGGAATCCATGGGTAAGACGGTGTCGGATCGCGGCGGTGACGAGTGGGGTGCTGATCGTGGTCGGGTTCCTCGTTGCGGTGATCGTTGTCGGGGTGGGCCATGTATAGATGATGGGTGTGTAGATTTATTTCGTATCTTTTTACGACAGGAACGTGTGTGCCAGCACGTTCTTTATGACGGACTCGGTTCTACCATATTTTGCATGGCTGTGCCAAGTTTGTATACTTTTTGTCCGGGATTGTACACTAGTTCGACGTTCCGCATTTGCCTTTTTTTTTGTTCCATTGGTCACTGGCATGAATTCAGGTTGAGGCGGGAGTTGAAGAAACATTGATTGTCGGGGGACTCCGGGTGACTTGGACTGAGTCGAACGTTGCAACGTTGCATGAATCAGAATCCAAATCTGGGAGCGATTCAATCGGAGCATCGTCGATCTAGTACATGTCTCAAAAAGGCTCTTGAAGATGATGCAACTCATCGAACCAGAGAATGTAAAGGAAGAATCCAGATCGTCTTCGAATGCCTTGAAGTTGCTCTCGCAGTACTGCAGCACGAATCATTCTCCACTAGTATTGCTTCCTAGTCAACGGAACTCCATTTTTGCCTCCGAATCGGAGTCTCCCACCCGCAGAAGCAACTGCCAGTGCGTGATCCGGCGGTCCACGGTCGTCAGGTTATCACTTACCCGATCCATGGATGCTACTAGAATTATCGTACAACTGGTCTCAATTGAAGTTGCTTCCTCAACCATTAGGGCTTGAAACATCCGATTATGAGGGAGAGTCAAGACGTTTATAAACCCCCAGATTTCCCCGTGTTTCCCCATACAGCTTGTTCACCATGATCTCCGGCTTCGCTGCAGAATGCTTCATTGTGCTGGCCCTCGCATATGTATCGTTCAAATATTTTACCGCTGGTCCTCGCCTGTCCAAAATCCGTGGTCCAAAGTCATCTTCGTTTGTCCTTGGCATGCCGTCCCTCGTTTACCGTTTCTCGCTATGTCATTGACGACTCGTCCAGGAAACCTCCTCGAGCTATTCCAACGTCCAGCTGGTCAAGCAGACTTTGAATGGCAACGCCTCTACGGCGACGTCGTGCTCTTCAAGTCGGTCCTTGGAGTAAGTGTAACCGATTGCACACATGAGCGCTGACATCCAAGTGTATCTATTGATCAATCGTAGATTGACCAACTTTGGGTCGCAGACCCGAAAGCACTCCGATGGATATTGCACAAGGCACCCTATCAATATACAAAACAACTCAGTGTTCGTATCGTGATTCGATTGGTGCTCGGAAAAGGGATCGGTTGGACCATTGGTATTTGCAACGGGCTCGATCGTTTAGATTTCGTTTGTTGATGGGTGTTTTGATAGGCCAGGATCATAAGCGACATAGGAAGATCCTTCTTCCAGGCTTTGGAGGACCCAGATCCAAAGCATTTTTGAGTGTCTTCCAGGGATGTGCCGAATCTGTAAGTACATGTATGCCACTGTGTCTCGCTCTTTACTTATCCCACCTGCCCCGCAGATGAGCACCAAGTGGATGGAGATCATCGGGAGAAGTAGCGATCAGAAAGTCGTCCTGAACATCCCAACTTGGGTCTCCCGTGCGACACTAGATGCAATTGGTCAAGGTCCGTCGATGCCTCGTGCTGTAAAAATCAACCTGTTTACTTCTCACCAGCTGCGTTCGATGTCCAATTTGGCGCTGTCGACAACGATAACCACCCATTGGTTAGGACGTATAACAATATGTTGTCAGTTTTCATCGTGAATTATGCATTCTGACTGTCATTTGATTTTTATGCTCACAGGAGCGATTTGTTTGGACGTCCCTCTGCTCGACAGGTTTTCGTGCAAGCTGCTACGAACCAAGTTCCGGTGCGGATACTCGAATGGCTGAGCGATCATGCATCCTCGCCTCGCCTCGAACGAGCGCGTGAGGTGAAACTGACGGCCACGAAGGTGGCAAGGGAGATGGTGCAAGAGAAAGCCGAGAGCCTACTAGCAGGAAAGGGGAACAGGGATGTTTTCAGCTTGCTTGGTAGGTGGTGAGCATGTCACTCGTCAACATTACTGACGATTCCTGCAGTCAAAGCTAACATGGATGCGGAGGCAAAGAACAAGTTGACAGAAGAGGAGTTGTTGTCCCAGATGCGGTACGGAATACGGATCGGCCTTCACTTTCTGTCGTACTGATGATAGTCAGCGCGATTCTGGTTGCAGGACACGAAACCACGGCAAACTCACTGAACTGGATCCTTCTGGAGCTTGCACGACATCCCGAGATTCAGTGCAAACTCCGGTCAGAGATCCGGGAAGTGGAAGCTGTGATCCGGGCGCGTGGAGATGCACAGTTCACGGCGGCCGATTTTGATGCGATGCCTTACACAGCGGCAGTGATCAAGGTACAACTGATTGCTGCTCCACCCTCCCTCTCGTCGGTGCTTTGACACAATTTCGACAGGAGGGGTTACGCTATCACCCAGTGAATACCCATGTGCACCGTGTGGCCGCCGAAGATAATATCCTTCCGCTTTCTCGACCAGTCACTACGAAATCGGGCGAAATGATCGATGAAGTTGTCGTCACGAAGGGGACGCTGGTAGTGGTTTCGATTGCGGCTTATAATCGGTTGGAGCTCTTTTCCCGTGCTTGTATTCTACTGCTTATGAGTGCCGTTCCAACAGCAATACAGAACTTTGGGGTGAAGATGCACATACATTTAACCCTGACCGATGGTTAGATGGAGTGGCGAGCGACAAGAAAGATACATTCGTCGGGATCTACTCAAACTTGTGAGTATACTATCCGTTCGGGGATCGTGTTAACCACCTTTTTTTTTCACTAAAATTTGAAAGAATGACATTCGCAGGTGGCGCCCGGAGCTGCTTAGGGTGGCATTTCGCGTACGCTCTCTTTGCCAGCTCTATAAACAGATCAAACTGAACACGTTGTCAACAGTATAGTGGAGATCCAGGCATTCCTTGTGGAAGCGATTGGGAAGTTTGAGTTTGGGATGACGGATCAAGCTGCAAGGGTCAGCAGGCACCACTCTGGAATGATGGTTCCGATGGTCGACGGTGAATCAGAGCGCAGTGCACAGTTGCCGTTGGCTGTGTCTGTCGCTGCTCACGAGCACGATGTCTGAGGAAAGATGAGCGTTCCTCCGTCGGCACTGAGTTTGGCTCCGCCTCGTGACCGGCGGTGTTGACGGCGCCTAAGTCGGTTGGGAGGCGGGTGCGAAATATGCGAGTGAGACAGAGGTGTTGAGTGGGGTGCTGATCATGATCGGGTTCCTCGTCACGCTGGTCGTTGTCGGGGTGTATGATTCACATAGTTGGTTGGGCGGGGACGGAGATGAACGAAATTTAGATTTGTTTTGTATCTTTCACGCCCTCGCGAGATTATAACGTATTTTTCTCGGCTGTGCCAAGTTTGTGTACTTCAAGTTTGTTCGGGATCGTATGTATACTAGTTCGAAATTTCACACTTATGTTTTTTGAGGCCTTCGAGATCGTGGGTTGTTGTTGAAGCAGAAGTTGATTGTCAGAGGGGAAGTAACTTGGTGGACGTGCTACGACATCCAAACCGTTCTTCTGGCCTCACTCCTCAACCGGCAACAAGTCTCCAACAATAACAGGACGGGGGATCAAAGTTCTCGATCATCTCGCACGGAACGGAGGAGATTTTGATCCGGACATACGTTCCTGGTCGGTAACCTTCCACTAGCGTGAGTGAATAAATTTCACTATTCGCTCTCCTCCCTCAGAAAAGTCGTCCTCGTCAAGATCATCGTTGGAATCAGAGTCCACGTCAGAAGGGTCGCTGCCGCTGGCTGAATCATAATGATAGTGAGCTCAGTCGAGAGTAGTAGAACGACTGTATTATGTACCTAATGATAGTGAGCTAGGTACATGGTTAGCAATTTAGATAGTAACGAGTGAATGGGTTGCATACCTCAGTCGAGAGT
>JBBPLL010000346.1:0-30890 GCA_038089755.1 Leccinellum rugosiceps | reverse complement strand
TGTGTTTCCCCTATTTTTCTGTACAGATCTGTATTACTAGGTACCTTGCTGTAGTTTTCTGTAGTGTCTGTACAGGTCTGCCAATACAAGGGTTGGTTTGCTGATGCACGTGAATCCCAACAGCTCTATCGTGTCTGTTTTTACGCAGTAGCCTCTCGTCCTACTGATCCGTGAGTAGTGCACTATCTCAGGTCCTAACGGTCCCAGCAACTTTATCCTTACTTCAGGTGCAGGGTGGGTTAGGCCAACTAGGTTTGCACCGTTACGCCAGACAAGTGTATAACTAAGCATGGGGACTGAGTGCTTTTCTCAGGAAGCTAGCCCGTTCAGGGGTTCTCATATTTAACCTCAACGATATGCGAGGGGTTTCCCTTGACTCTGGGATCCGAGTATGCCGCAGCCAATAAAAACAAAGACAAGTCCAGGGTTTGTAAGTAGTCTTGTCCAAGTGTTATGATCACTCTTAAGCCTATCAAACCATGGACTCAACCACGAACAGGAAAGGTAGGAGTGGGGGGTCAGGCCTTAATGCGTGATGCACAAGTGGACAAGACTAAGGAGTCTGTCCAAACTTGCTGCCCTTATATATTGCCAGGGACTTTAGGGCAGGTGTGAGATAAATACATGACTAATACTACACGAGGCAACCATGAGGTCTAGATAAGATCATGTGCCTATGATGTCATAGATAAGAAAGGTTCTAGAATGATTATGTAATGGGATTACTAAACTGCACATGATATGGATAAAAGTAGAAGTCACGTGGCTTATGTAACCCTAAAAGTTAGGTTAAGAATTAGTGTTTATAACACTTGTTTGTCCTGAGTCAAATAAATAGCATTTTTATTTACTCTATGTATGTCTGCCATGAGTTGTGTTGTGTCTTGGATTATCATTTAGACACAATAAATATTGGCTTAGTTGATTAAGCATGAGACAATAAATCTAATGCAGACAGTATGTTATCTATCCTGCTGTCTTTATGTTCCAGTGTACAAGCTATAGAAAAGCAAGGATAATCATTGATGTATTCAACCAGGGTGCTTCCTTCATGCTTGTTCTCCCCCCCCTCCCCCAAACATAGTAACCCCCCAAGAAGCTGGGCCATACCAACCTAGATCATGTCTATGTGCTGCTATTGGCACCCAGGGCTATGGCATACAGGCAAGGTGGTAGTCAGCCATGGCCAACTTGAATATGGTGGAAACACAGATCATGATGGAGCAGGCAACATAACTGGATCCCACTCTATATGGTCAACTACAAGGTATTCCAAGAGACTACTGCCCACCACCATGGTGATCCACTGTAGATATAGTGCTACAATGAGCATTGTGGGCTGACACTGTGATGCCGACTGGTATGGCCACTTGACTGCCACAAACATAAGGCTGAGGAAGTGGCTCTACATCATTAACTGGTGATCTGACCTATCAGAATTCTCCTTGAATTACATTGAGAGGCTTCAGCTGGACAGCCGAATCTCATGACAGTCTCATGACAAACAAAAAATTATTGTTTCGACCCTCATCTGGGCTTGCGCCAGTCTATCAGAAGTTCATAAAGGAGAATATTCTCTCCGATGCAGCTGAAATTCACATATTCTACCACCCACAGTTGTTCCATGACACGGTCGTGAGAAGAAGCAAGAGCACCGTGATAAAATCATATGGCCTGAACGATGGGAGTACTACCCTTCTCCTGGGCCGTCCGAAGGCTGGTAAAAAATTAAAGTCAAAAACGCGAAAAGAAAAATCTATATCAGAACGCACCTATAGTCGTCGCCGTTCTGAGTGATATACCTTACCCATGGAAGCGCTTGGTATCCACTCTTTTCGACGATCTTGAGGTAACGCACTTGAATGCCCGACACTGTAAAGTACGGGATCTCGAACTTGACCGTGAGCGGTGGTCGTGTGGGCGGCTCGATGTCTGATGAAGTCAGAGAGAACGATAGAGTCGCTTCAGTTTGGACGACGAGACTCCGACGACGTACCGCTCTTGACACTCGGAAGACCAAAGTGAGCTCTCATGAGGTACTCGCGGCCACCCCCCAGTTGCTTGATCTTCCACACGAACGCAGACTTGTCCGGAGCATACTGTACACTCCCCGTCGACGCCTATTCAGACGTTAATGCATGAGTGTCCGTGTCTCGTTCAAACGATCATGGGGGCTCCCGCATGCACACCGCACTCACCCTAAATTTAGGCGTATCCGCGTCGTCGGGTACAGGGACCCAAACTTCTACATTGTTGGCTGTACTCCTCCTCTTGAACTGTGCCTTGCATTTCACAATATACTCAACCCTCGATCCTCTATGACTCTCCACGGAAGCTTCGACCCAGATGAGCGGCTTTACGGGAGTGGAAAGTCGGTAAGACATGAGCTCGAACTCGCCGTCGGGCGGTATGAAAGATATGGTGCGGTCGTTCTCGAACCGGGATAGACGGACGCATTGATGGAACTTGACGTCTTCCATTTCGATGGCCTTACCCCTCGATGCTGGGATCGGATAAATCATGGGAGTTGAGAAGGACGTGGACGAAGGACGTACTGCGACCTGTGTTTTCGAACATGACCTTGTCGTTCAGTCCTAGTCTTAGTTCTGGCATGCCAGAGAGATAACACTTCATTTTGACAGCGCCCAGAATCTCGGATCGCACGACATTTCCGTTGGAGTTCACCTATTTTGACACACATGATCAGAGAGTAAGTCAAGCAACGTGTCATGTGGACGAAGTAAGCACGCACGAGGAGGTTGACACTCTCGACCACATCGAGAAATACCTCGTTTTTGCGGTATCGAATGCCCTCAGTCCGCCAGGAGACAGCGTTCGTCACTGCCATCGGCGGTCGAACCTGGATCTCGAGCTTGTGCGACTCTTGCGTGATGTATCTATCATGGGCGATACATGGATTATCAGCATCAAGCTCGCTCGGAACACAAGGATACACTGACTCTTGCAAGATCTTGCTCTCTGTCGTCTGCGGGTACCCAAAGTCCATCATCTCGTCCATTAGCTCGTATATGATTACAAAATTGTCCCGTATCGATTCTTCCTCTAGTTCCTTGAAGTATTCCACGAGAACTTGGGTTAGCCTATGCAAGAATATGATGATCTCGGCTGCGTTGGAATTTCGTTTCGACAATGCGAGGACTTTGTGGGTGTGAGGAACAGACACAGGTCCGTTAGTAGTGAATGTCAGAAAAATGTCAGAAATACCACGTACGATATAGATTCGAATGACGAATATGCATGTAGTTGATACCTTGGCTGGAGAAACAAGGCGTTACCTGTTGGCCCTCTTCTTCGATCTCGAGCACAAGTGGGAGGAAACGTTCGATGTATGACGACGGAACATCGTCCTTATAAGAACGTTGTATGAGTGCCTTTCCTTTGATGTCGAGGATGGCGATGAGAGATGCCATAGTGACACAGTTGACGACGCCTCAGAGTCTCTTAGTATGTGTTTGCCTTTCTTGGACTCCCGCCGTTGTGACACCGCCATGATTCAATAGTATTGCGCACCAAATGGCCCGTCATCGCGTCATCGGTCAAGCTAGACAACCCTGGCAGAGAATGCGCGACGCCGATGTGTTCAGCGTTCTGTTCGGGTCGTCGCTCGATTCAGACGGCACCCCCGTAACCACCACCACGCACAGGCCAAGGCTTGAGGGCAACGCGAACGCCATGCTGGGTCATCACAATTCGCCTATTCCACCTGGATTCTTCTCCGCTTTACTCTGGGACGTGCTCGCATGGCAGACAGTAAGCTGCCATCCGCCTGTTTACGTGGTCACTCAACGGAAAGGGACAGCTCCGCTTCGAGTGCGTTCCTGTCCCCCCAAGTTCGTACCCGTGAATACTTATACATGGCGTTTCGGTCTAACAACAAAAACGACGACGATTGGGCTTGTCAGAGTTTACTTCACCCTATCACAGCCTACGAATAACCTCGGCGAATCTGCGTCTTTGGTAGGTTCTCAACTCGAGCCGCCACCTGGTGACTTTGACTTTAGCAATCGCAAGTATGGCCTATATGAATGCGAATATTACCTTCACCTTGTACAAGTCGAAACAGAACCAACTAGCAGGCTGAAGCTAGCACCCAGGGACCCAAGTTGCAACTGAGGGTGTACATACAGTAATTCCCCTTGATTTTGAGTATTGGTAAAGTGTTCGTACGAATCGAACGAAACAGGCAAAGGGGGCTCATCAATGTGTGCATCCGGAATGATGGGCGCAAGTGCCTGGAGCTCTAATTCGGTGATCCGGTTGCCCACACGAGCAAGCTCCCACATATACACGTTCCATTCGGCCGTTACTTGCTAGGATACAAAGAGTTAGAACACAGGATCGTCAGGTCGAGCGGGATGATATGTTTTCAATTAGAGTCGTAGAGGGATCGCGTATCATGTTCATAGGCAATATCCGGCAAGGTCAGATTGTCCAGTTTCCCCTGTTCTGCCTGGAAGCGCCGAGGATGATGCGATCACGCGAAAATGCGCATGTATGCAGCCAAGGAGACAGCACGGCAGAGGTCCCACTCAGAAATGCGCTGCAACTGGGGAGAACTGCCGTGTACACGGGGCCTTATTTATTAGTCTGTACCCTGGTACAGTATCTTGGCCAATGTGCGAAGCACACCTGGAGCGGGATGACGCGATGACGGGCGTCTCTGCGGTAAGTCGTGGGAGGGGCTGGACCAGGCGGGAATGTGTCTTTGTGAACTTTCTGGTCGGTACTTGGGTGACATAGTGTACTTGTACTTGTTGTCATACGTCATGTGGATGGTGTTACGAGTTTCAGTCGGTAAGGGCTTTGCGGGTGCCCCGGCGGTGGCGTGGTCGACAACAGCTGGGTCAAAGAGCCGCAGAGCTAGGCAGATATTCCTGTCTGCGCGTTCGTGCTGTGTGACTGAGATGAAAGGGAGCTGGTGTGTGAGGGAGTTGTGACGTACGAGAAAGGAACGGTCCGAAACTGAACCCGAACCTGTCGGGCGAGAGCGCGCTGACACTGTGGGAGGGCTGGGCACCGAACAGCGTAGCTCATCACCACAGGTATCGAGTGACGCAGCGTCGGACAGATAGGAGTCGGGCGAGTGTCTGGCCGTGAGGCGGAACGAATGTATCAAATGCTACGACTACTGTAGGCGTCACTTCGCTTCTCAGACTAAATCTTGCTCGTGACTCGGCTAATCGCACCCCCAGAATTTGGTTCGTTGGCTGTGTACCACAGCTTGGTGCTACTTCAAGCTGTGGACTTAGTATGAACCCACCGCTGCAGAACTTGCCCACATTCCTCCGTGCTCTCAGACTTCATGAATCAAGACAAGCAATCCCCTAGCCTTCAACCACCACGCAAGTCGGATTCGCATCTATCATGTACCAATAGATGTGAACATGTCTTTGTAACGCGTACGTAGCCCTGGCATCATCGGTAGGGACATCTCAAACATACCTCTTCAGTCATACGTGCCACGAATGTTGCGTCCGGTCTCCGTCGCGTACCAGCAGGCTTCCATGTCATTGTAGAAATCGATGGAAGAATCATAGAAACATCGAACAAACCCGTGTCAATAGCGAAGGACGTCGTAGAATGGGATGAAGAGATCCTCCTGTGCGTCATCTTTTTCCAAATCTCTATCACTTTCATTGAATCTACCAAGGCCATCGAATCAATCATCTTCCATTTCGTTTCGTGTCTACGCATCGTTCGAGCTTGGACCAAGGCTAGGAAACGGAGAGTTGCTCCGTCAATTCAAGAGTACTGTAGGAGATGTATTCCATCATCGGAATGAACAGCTTCAACGTGAGAAACCTCGTTGTCCGCCGCACACTCTCCTTGACAGCCCTTGGTAGCCATCGACTCTATGATGCGGGAGGATATTCCCCCGTATTCTTCCCTTGAGATCATCACTGAGCGACACATTTGTGACGCGAATGAACCCTGTCCCAAATTCGACGTAAGCAGATTGTTCAGGCGCTGTGGTTAATTTCTAAACTTATGGAGATAGTTACCGGAGTCACGCGAAGTGAACGCACTGGAACAGCTTACTGAAGAGGGACATCGCGCTCTCCTACGTTACTGCCAGCGGGAGGACCAAATGGATCTAGACGCAGCCATCCAGACTTTCCAGCGTGTTCAGGAGATTTGCCCCATAGATCACCCTAATCTCTCGGCCGTCCTATTCAATTTGGCCCATGCAAAGTTCATCGACTGCCAAGCCAACACTCGATCCCTTGACCTGGATGCGCCAATCGGATTGTATAGGGATGCCCTACGACTTCAGAGCAAAAATCATCCGGATCATTGCATAATGATATTGGAACTTGGTCTTGCGCTATTTGCACGCTTCCAGAGTCAAGGGTTCGAGTTTGACTGGGAGGAAGCGACCGATTTACTGGCAGGAGTGGTTGAGGATTCGGGGGCAGAAAGCCATGTGTACCGAGCCGGGCTTTTCGGACTGCAGATGGCCGAGGATTCATTATCGGTGGAGGCAGCAAACGATGGATCGTCACCGGCAGAGCAAGTGAATGTCGACGATATGATACAGCAGAGGCGGGACCTCCTACAGAGCTTGTCAAAGTGTAATCCCCGCCGATCCGCACTACTCACTGAGCTTGGGATACTGTTATCTGATCGGTTCGAACACGCTGGTGCGCTTCCCGATATCCAGGAGGCAATTTTGATGTTCGAGTGTGCCGTGGGTCTTATGCCCGATAGCCATCCACACAAGCCACGTCGGTTACACAACCTCGGGAACTCATTACTGAGTCGCTTTGAGCGTCTCGGAGACCTCGTGGATCTAAACAGGTCCATCTCGATGGTTGGGGAAGCTGTCTGTCTGACACCCGATGGCCATCCACAGAAGCTAATTCAATTGAACAAACTCGGGATCTCCTTACATCATCGCTTTGAGCGTCTCGGGGACCCCGTGGATCTAAACAGGTCGATCTCAATATTTGAGGAAGCTGTCTGTCCAACACCTGATGGCCATCCACACAAGCCACGTCGGTTGAGCAACCTCGGGAGCTCCTTACTGAGTCGCTTTGAGCATCTCGGGGATCTCGCAGATCTCAATAGGTCCATCTTGGTGAAAGAGGAGGCTATCTATCTCACGCCAGATGGCCATCCACACAAGCCAGGTTGGTTGAACAACCTCGGGATCTCATTACATCGTCGCTTTGAGCATCTTGGGGACCTCGCGGATCTGAAGATGTCGATCTCGATGTTGGAGGAGGCTGTCTGTCTGACGCCCGATGGCCATCCAGACAAGCCAACTTGGTTGAACAACCTAGGGAACTCATTACTTCGCCGCTTTGAGCGACTCGGAGACCTCGCGGATCTAAACAGGTCCATCTTGATGTTGGAGGAGGCTATCTGTCCAACACCCAGCAGCCACCCACACAAGCCAAGTTGGTTGAACAATGTTGGAAACTCACTGCTGAGCCGTTTTCAGCGTCTCGGGGACCTCGCAGATCTAAATAGGTCCATCTCGGTGCTTGAGGAGGCTGTCTGTCTGACGCCCGACGGACATCCACAGAAACCAAGGTCGTTAAACAACCTCGGTGAAGGCAACCCTTTGCACCAATACGGCACTAGGCACCTCACACTAAAACTTAACCAGAAGGGGGAGTAGTCGTGGAAGGGGAAATCCGACCAGAACAAGACTGGCTTGTTCGGTCGCTACATTCAAGTATTTTATACTACTGGTACATGCGCACAGACCATGCTGTGTCTGACGATAAGCTATCTACTACTACTGTATATGGTTAGAGGGTTCTCACGAGTGTGGGAGTATTCCCATGCATGAGGTGTACATGCGTAAGGCGGTGTACGAGGCTATGGTCCATGAGGTATCAATGTGTAAGTCCAGACTCTGATGTCATAGATAAGAGATAACAAGGGCACGTGACGTGAGTGATCACGTGATGAGTCATGTGACGAAAGTAAAGCGCGTATAGGTCACGTGACTCGAGAAAGACGAAGTGATAGATAATGGAAAAGTAAAGTGACTAAGCCAGGTCACGTGATATCGAAAGTGAAAGGTTTAACGAGTGAAAATGAGGTTTGCAACACTCGGGAATTCATTGCACCATCGCTTTCAGCGTCTCGGGGACCTCGTGGATCTAAACAGGTCGATCTCGACGAAAGAGGAGGCTGTCTGTCTGACGCCCGATGGCCATCCAGACAAACCAATTCAGTTGAACAACCTCGGGGACTCATTACGACTTCGCTCTGAGCGTCTCGGGGACCTCGTGGATCTACACAGGTCCATCTCAATCTTTGAGGAAGCTGTCTATCTGACGCCGGATGGCCATCCACAGAAGCCAATTCAGTTGACCAACCTCGGGAACTCGTTACCGAGCCGCTTTGAGCGTCTTGGGGACCTCGCAGATCTTACAAGGTCCTCCTCGATATTTGAGGAGGTTGTCTGTCTAACGCCCGATGACCACCCCGACAAGCCAACTTGGTTGAACAACCTCGGGAACTCATTACTTCGCCGCTTCGAGCGCCTCTCGGACCTTGCAGATCTAAACAGATCCATCTCGATGAAAGAGGAGGCTGTCTCTCTGACACCCGACGGTCATGCATACAAGCCTTATCGGTTGAACCACCTCGGGATCTCGTTACTGAGTCGCTTTGGGCGTCTCGGGGACCTCACAGATCTCAATAGGTCTATCTCAATGCAAGAAGAGGCTGTCTGTCTGATGCCCAATGGCCATCCAGACAAGTCAACCTGGTTGGACAATCTCAGGATTTCATTACTGAGTCGCTTTGACCGACTTGGGGACCTCATGGACCTAAACGGGTTGATCCCTATGTTTGAGGAGGCTGTCTGTCTGACACCAGATGGCCATTTATACAAGCCAAGTCAGATGAATAGCCTTGCAAGTTCATTACATCGTCATTTTGAGCATCTTGGGGACCTCGTGGATCTCAACAGGTCCATCTCTATGTTTGAGGAGGCAGTCTGTCTGATGTCGGATCACCATCCAGACAAATCAAGTTGGTTGAACAACCTTGGGAACTCATTACATCGTCGCTTTGAGCGGCTTGGGGACCTCACGGATCTAAACAGGTCGATCTCGATGTTTGAGAAGATATTCTGTTTGTCGCCTGATGGCCATCCACACCAGCCAACTTGGCTGAACCATCTCAGGATCTCATTACTGAGTCGCTTTGAGTGTCTCGGGGAGCTCAGGGATCTAAACAGGTCGATCTCGATGTTCGAAGAGGCTGTTTGTCTGATGCCAGATGGCCATCCAGACACGCCAAGTTGGTTGAACCACCTCGGGAACTCATTATTGAGTCGCTTTCAGTGTATCGGGAACCTTGCAGATCTCAATAGGTCTATCTCGATGTTTGGGGAAGCTGTCTATCTGACATCTGACGACCATCCACATAAGCCAAGGTTCTTGAACAACCTCAGGAAGTCATTACATCGTCGCTTTGAGGATCTCAGAGACCCCAATGATATTGCGAAGGCCATTTCCAGAAAGGAGGAGGCATTAGGCTTCACTCCAGATGGTCATCCCGATAAACCAACTTTCTTCATCAGCCTTGGGGATGCATTTCATATCCGCTATAAGCACTCTCATGATCCTTCTGATCTGTCTGCTGCTGCTTTTCATTTTTCAATTGCCAGTCGTACCTCCATTGGTCCTGCTTCCACTCGCTTTCGTGGTGCTCGCGCCTGGATTTCCTGTGCACAACTCCAAGGAAATACTACGGCTCTCCTTGATGCATGTGCTTCTGCTCTCGACCTTCTCCCACAGTTGGCATGGCTCGGGCTCCTGGTCACCAAGCGTCATTGTCTACTCATTCAAGCAGCTGATGTGACACGTGACTCAGTTGCCGCCACTCTTGAAGCTGGTCATCCTGAACTGGCTGTCGAGTGGCTCGAACAAGGGTGTTCCATTGTCTGGACTCAGTTCCTGCAGCTTCGTACTCCAGTTGATGACCTGGCTCACGATCATCCTGCCCTTGCTCGTCAGTTCCAACAAATCTCGCAGGAGCTGGAACATGCTAGTAGTACTCGGGACAATGTCACATTCTCCCACTGGCAGCCAGCAAACACTTCAGTTGCTGACACTCAATATCTTGAGAAAGATATCCAGAGACATCACGATCTTGCCCTCAGACGAGAGAAACTCCTCCTTCAGATACAGTCCTTGCCAGGCTTCGACCAATTCTTACTTTCGAAGACAATCAAGCAACTCACTGCTTTGGCAACCTCCGGACCAGTCATTTACATCACAGCTAGCAAAGAAAGATGTGATGCACTGATCATTATGTCGGAGTCGGAGAATGTCATCCATGTCCCCCTCCCTGAAATCTGCTATGGTCACATAGAAGGCTTATGAATGATGCTCTGTGCGATGCTTGAGCAGGATCATCTTGTTTTTTCCCACAATGCCCTCTACGAACTCATCCCTTCTGGAGACATAGACCTCTTGAAAGAATTTCTCGATCTGTTGCTGGATAGAAATTTCACTGATAGTGACCGGGCAGCGAAACTGACGAAGCCACAACAATATACTGCGAACGAGTTGTACAAGATAATTCTGGGAAGCCTTTGGATTTATGTCGTAAATCCCGTTCTTCAGGCACTCGGCCTTTCGGTAAGTCGTGGATATAAAGTCTCAGTGTCAATCCATTCCGACTCGAGATCCAATTTTTCTCAGAGTCCGCCATCTGGTACTGATAAAATGACACGTATCTTCTGGTGTCCGACTGGTCCTTTTTCCTTTTTTCCCATACACGCTGCTGGCCTTTATTATACCCCCGAGGCGGGCACAAAACTTTCTGATTTTGTGTTATCTTCCTATTTGCCAACTTTGAGTTCGCTCGCATCGTCGCCTCAGAACGGCTCGGACGACCCTTCTTCCAAACTTCGCCTACTTGCCGTCCCTCAGCCACTGACAGACGGTCTCGATCAACTGCCTTCGGTGAAGCACGAGATCAATTCGATCGAAGAATTATCCAACAAATCCCCTTTTGTAACCTTCCAGAACTCTGATGGTACTGTCAAGGACGTCATGGAGAAGTTGAAGAACAGCGACTGGGCCCATTTTGCATGTCACGGAATACAGGATCCCAAGAAACCGCTCGACAGCGGGCTATGTCTCGCCAACAAACATCGGTTGAAGCTCTCAGACATCATGCAGTTATCACGCCCCAAAGGTGGACTTGCATTCCTTTCCGCCTGTCAGACTGCCCAGGGAGACGAGACGCTGTCGGAAGAATCTGTTCATCTCGCGGCTGGGATGCTTCTTGCCGGGTATGGTGGTGTGATCGGGACGATGTGGTCGATAATGGACAATGACGCACCAAAGGTGGCGAGGGACGTGTACGAGTACCTCTTTCGGGATGCTGGCCAGGTTCCCGACAGTACGGAGGCAGCGGCAGCATTGGACCGTGCCATCCAGCATCTCCGCGACTCTGGCGTTCCATTCAGTTCTTGGGTTCCTTTCATTCACTTTTGGTAAATGAATTAATGACCCCCGGCAGTGCTATCCATACTCCCGGGCTCGTTTCCGCATGACCTTTCCCCTTATGCTACCCTTCACTTCAAGTTGTACAACCTAGATTATATATTTATACAGAGCAATCACAGTGTATATCTCACAGGAAGGACATATGACATCTGGCTTGAACTTGGTGGTCAATTGATGATTTTCAACAAAATCATCTAATGGGTATCAAGTCGGTCCTCGGGATCTCGTCGGAGGGAAGGAAAAGAAGTACACCAGAAACGGATGCATGATTTGCCGTATTGCGCGCCGCATACGCCTCTGGGACTTCCTGTGCCTAAAAAACAGCTTGTTCGTGTACCTCAGCGCTCGGATTTGTGCTTGACCGTGCGAATGAGACCATGTCGAAAATACCGAAGGACAAGTTAGCGGCTTTGAAAAAACCGGGGTCGGGCATGATCGAGAACGACGCCAAGGTCGTGAAGCCACCTGCGGACCTACCTCGGATGGCTCGGCGAGTGCCATAGTGTCCTCCTGAACCAGTAGCATCGGCAACGTTGATCAACAAGCCTTCCCAAAGCACAGTGCCAGGGTGGTACCACTCCTGCGGCCAAGCGATCCCGATGCCCGCCGACGCATTGAGCACAGTTACTACATAAGAATCGACGCTGACGACGAGGGGAAAGGCAGCTCTGCTGCAGCAAGCGTCGTGACGACCGTTTAAGAATTGTCCGCGATATTATCTTCGAAGACCGATAGTACGACAAGATTGTGACGGGGTGGACGGCAAAGTTGGCACATCTATATTTGGGTTTTCCTAAGTTCAAACAGGTCAGGAATGCTCATGAGAATAGATGAATGAAGATGCACTCACCTGGCGTGACCCCCTTCGTTGTTGCCTCGATCGAGTATACGCGGTTATCACCGATAGGCTGGGAAAGTAGTTGGTACTGTTGGAACGAGACGACTGAGTCAAATAGCTATACGGGTAAGTAAACGAGTGTGAATGAAGTACTGGATATGATAGACAGGACGACGACGATGAACGACACGTGGCAGCACGACACGACAGCTGCCCTGACGGCGACGACGACCCGACGACGAAGGACGTGGCGCGCTGGCAGCGCCACGACATGACGACGTGACAATGACCGATGCCAACAACAACAACGACGGCGACACAGCGCGCTGCAGTGACCGCTGCTCCACTGCGTATGTATTTAGATGAAAATGGATTGTTTTGATTGATGCGGCAACTCGCTTGATCTGGTTGCTGTGCAACCAGACAACACTACGAGAGTTACGTTGGCCTATCGATTCAACGCGGCTATACGTCTAGCCGGAAACGTTGAAAAGATTGAACAACGTACGTTGGACATGCACAGCCACATAGCAGCATTACCATGTTGCTCTATAGCCCAAGGGAAGGGTCGGAAGGCTATGGCACTTTGGGTGATATCCGAGCATATAGCTCGAGTAGCAATGTGCGTTGTCCAGATCAGTAGTCGTACAATCGAGGGATCCAGGGGCATGATCTGCCAAATCCCCACTGGCAGGAACCATCATAAAAAACTCACACAATGTCCTGTTTAATCAACGGCGATCAATTCTTGCCGATACATATTACTAAACCACTTAAGCTCCACTGTGGGCCCAGTATATCGCGAAGATGGTGTTATCAGCTCGTTTCCATAACCATCGATAGCTGCCGCGAGCGCATCAACTGCTTCATCCAACTTGGTGTATCGAGATATATCAAGTTGTTTCTATTGGTAGACGTAACGACCTGATAACATATTGCTTTCGCTTAACTGCTTCCGAGTCGGCTCGCGCGTTGTGATGCGGCCATACCCGTGTGGAACGGAGGCTGACGCCCGGCACGGTACCCCGCCATCCCGCTGGGAGAAAGTCCGACTTACAAACCTATCAGAACAGAACTCAGAAACAACGGGACAAAACCTTTTAGACGCCACATCCACAATTAATTGTCGGGAAGGATGACCACGGTAAACAAGGTAATTACCGGTGCAGCCGCGGATGTTTTGGTGGCCAAAAGCTGCACATCCTGCCAGGTGACTCGGTCTATTGAACAGTCATCGTCCTTTGCTATCAACTCAAATGCTATCCAGACATCGTCGTTCGCTTCCACACCATGTCGTCTGACGTGGAGTTGACCGCTCAGCGCATTGAACAACTTGCACAGCCCTGCACCTATTATTGTGCAAAAGTGCCGAAAAAGTGCGAATAAGGCGGTGGGCCACCTTGGCGGACTGTGGGTGACCAGTTCTTGAGGGCATTTCTGCCGTCGATCTCTGAGCTGTGTCGGAAAATTAAATGCATTGCTGAACGGCGCTGACTCATGGTTCGGGTGGCAATAAAGCTGCACATCCTGCCCAGGTACTCGGTCTAATCCTTTCATCCTCATCGTCTTTCCCTATCAACCTAAATACTATCCAGACTGCCGTTCACTTTCACGCCATGTCGTCCGACGTGCAGTCGACCATTCAGCTACTGTTCTTGAACAATGATATAACCTGTACGGCTCTGCGGACTATATGGTTATGATTAATCTGACACAGTACCGCCACGCAGTAGCAACATCGACCGTCATCGTCTATGATTATAGTGAGCAAGTGCACACTTTACATGTATGACACTAAACCCCATGACTGTTTCGTCAACAGTCCTCATGTTTCCCAGCGAGGTATTCATGGTGTCTCCCCCTTATGGTTTACTCGCTTAATAGCTTCATAGGTTGAGTATATTTGGGTGAGGCACCGGCATAAATATTGCAAAGCGATCATCCCTTCACTAATGGTACTGCAGAGCAAGCCCTGGACATGGGTAACTGTGTTGTATCTTATAGTGTGTAAAATATTTCAACATATTGCTCCCAGTAGTTCATGCATAATGCTCTGTCTCGCACAGGTCCGTTACGCTGGTATCTATTATGCAATGTGAGTTCATGATCATGCAAAGTACAATCTACCCTTTAATGTGGTTTCAAGGAAAACATCGTTTTGTACGTTCATGACAAATTGACAATTAGTCAAGGCTCGCTCTGATAACTATTTATTTCAAGTTGGCAGCACGTTCCTGCCTGTACCTGTAAAGGTTAGCTGTTCCTTTCAATGTTCCTTTCAATAAATGAATCCATCTCTAACGGGAATATGTCGTGGTGATAGACGTACGTGTTTTCATTCCGCTGATCATCCCTGTCCATAGCTGAGTCAGATTAGGTGTACGCATTGTTAATCAATGTTCTTGACGATGCTTGATATATACCTCCAAAGGTATCAGTTTCGGCTACCCGGGTGATTGGGCATTTGCAGCATTTGATTGTGCTGCCTCATGTGAGTTACATGGTCTCTGTTATCGTATCATTGCATTGAAATATTATTTTGACATTGATCAGTGTTAATGGTTCTGCGTGTTTATGCAATGTGGGGTCGCTCAAAAGTCATTCTTACTATCCTTCTGCTCTGCTACACGGTTACTGCAGTTTTAGAACTCGTCTGGACAGCTGTCTTTGAAAACCCATATGTTGATGCCACAGGTATGACTCCACCCAACTGGGATGATGAGTACACACGTGAAATTTACCCCCTTCTGCTTTTTACTTAGTTGGAACCATCCAAGTGCTCAATTACTCGATTTGCACTGAGGTGTATCCTGTAATCGGCCCTTACGAGAAATATACGCTCATCTGGCCAATGTTCTTCGATGTCCTACTATTGACCCTTGCTCTCGTTCCTTTGGTGAACCAATCAATCGCGATGTACAAGGCAACGAAGTGTTGGGAGCCCAACCGATATGTGTCCTTGATCGTCAAGGAGGGTGTTGCTTATTTCATTTTGTACGTCGTTCATCACACCTTTGTTCATACCAGTGGTCCGTGCGCCGTGCACATGCGCAATTTAGCATGGCACTGCTGATCGAGTTTTGCCCCACGACACAGGACTTTTCTCAACAACATCCCCCAAGCGATAGTAAACTGGGATAACCCGTTGTCCTCTGTCTGGGCTCTCATCCTTGGATTCTTGTACATCATCGCTATGCTCCCCATCTTTCCCCGGTTTGTGATCAACATGCGTGGGTTGTTCGACAAGGACAGGCGTGGTCGGTTGGAAGGGGTCGATAGTGCTTTTGCGATCTATTCGTATGCTGGGAACGTTGCTGGACGAGATGGCTCTGTCTCTGAAATAGCGTTCGTGGATGAGAGTACCCATGTGGGCGAGGATGATGGCGAGGACATCCAGCTTGGGGCTGTCAGGGGAAACGATTCGGGTCGGGATTGTTCTGCCTAGTTGATCACCAGGGGGAAGAGTGGCAAGACATTATGTTTTTCTTCCTATGTATAGCATTTACAGTTGGACTGGCTCATTCGTACCCCGAGGGTACGTGCGATACTATCAAGAGATTATCTTCCCCAAGCTAAGAAGGTGATTTAGAAATGGCAAAGGTGGGTATGAAGATATTACCTATCAAATCCGTCAGCTCTAGCTTGCACTTCCTCCTTCCGCCGACTGCCTTCGTCGATTCTCCTCTCTTATCAGATCTTCCATCCTTTCGAGTCTTCTCCACTCCTCCTCCTTCCCAACCTCCAACCTCCACATTCTTTCATCCTTCAGCCTCCTCCCCATGTTCATCTTCACCGTTGCCGTGTAGCCCGCTTCACTGGGGCTTCTAACAATCTTATCCACCCTCCGCTCTTCGGGCGTCATCTTGGCGAGCACATGCGCAGGAGGGCCTTGGCGCATACGTGCAAGCGTGGACGGAAACACTTCTCCCGCGCGCTCACGTGCGTACTGACGTGTCTTGTTCCGGATCTTATCTCGGCGCGCGCGAACGCCCCGCAGGAGGAGCGACGGGGAATAATCCGAGTACAGACGATCATGGTCGTTCTCGCTCGCCTTTTGCGTAATCCGTAACTTGTCTCGCAAGGGTCGCACTGGATCGCGTTCGCGTCAGTATGTCCGAAATCTAGTACGCAGCGTATCAGATTACGCACGCCATGCACTCGGGTCGTCGCTGAACACTGGGTCGAAACGCTCGCCTGAACGACACAGTTGCTTCTCAAACGCGCTCTCCATCTCGAGGTCCTTGATCCGTTCCATCAGTTCGACAGATTGTTCGTACCGTCGCTCTCTGCGGAGACGTCGCTTGTTGATCATGCAGGAGATGCTGACTGGTTGGGGGACCAGTCGCGGGAGGAGCCTGTTGTACAACGTTGGGCGAATGAAGGAGCCCTTGAATATGGTGTGAGTATGTAGGCGTGTCTGTTCTTCCTGTACCGTCCGCCATGTTATCATGCGATGAATGAGGGCTCGTTGTAATGCACGGACACACCAACGATTCTCGGACCAGCCGACCAAATTCTCTTCTCTCACGCTTGCTACCGATCATGCGGTTATATCTGTCGAGAACGGCCTGCAAGTACGCATCGCCCCGTTTCGCACGCACGAAGACGCTGAGCCACTGCGTTAAGGCTAAAATATGAGAGTCGCGTTGCGGGGAGTGTGACCAGGAAGAGTTTCTCACTTGGTATGCCCGCTCGAGCTGTGCTTTTGCGATGTGCGCCTGGATCGTATGTCTCTTCGCTTCAAAGAGTGTGCGTATTCGCCATTTCAGCTGAGGTGCGGTGTCAGCCCAGGCCCGGAGCACAGATTGCAGCCACCTACGTTGTCGCGCCCAGCATACCTCTGGAGACCGCGGTACAACGTCCACAGAGTTGGTATGCGATGTGCGGCAAGTTGGTAGTATACAACAGAAGGGCGGACGCGGCGCAGAGGTGTGAGGAGACGGGCGATGGACTCGCGGTGAGCAAGCGACGATGGAGATGGTAGTGGAACCGACATGATGGCACAACTTGAAAGCCAAGCGCGACTAGTGAATTACATTTTTGAAAAAAAGAACCCTGCTTCACAAACATATGGGTCAATAAATTATATTCTAGCTAATGGTCCCAATAGTATGTAGTAACACGATGAGTGGGGAGTAGCAGGTGGATGTATTTACATAACTAACAGCACAACAGAATAGCATGGGTATTAATTATGGGGGTACTTTCTTGAAAAGTCCTCGTGGAACTTGACGAGCTTGCCCACATACTCTTCTACACCGGGACACAAGCATGTCAACCGGTAGTGGTACTCTCCCTCCTTCTGTCCGAATCCGGACCCAGGGACGACGCAGATGCCGGTCGCGTCGAGCAGAGCGAGGGCGTAGAAAGCATCCGGCTCTTTACCCGCAGCTCGTGCAGCCTCGATCGCCTTGTTGGACAACTGAATTTGAGGGTACAAGTACAAGGCACCCGGAGAGTTAACACAACTAACGCCTTCCACGGCGTTGAGAGCGGCTACCATGCGAGATGTGCGTTCAGCGAGAGCTTTGTGGATCGTGTCAGTCTCTTTCTTCCAGAGCACGTAGCTTTCCTCTCCTTGCTTTGGAGGACGGACCATGCAATCGACACCAATCTGTCCCTGAAGGGGAGGACAGAGACCAACGCTGACCATCTTGTACATCATGGCGATGATCTCATCGCTTATATTGGTACATTCAAAGTAACCGCCTCGTCTACCACATTCGCCAAAGACACCCTTTGAGATGGAGTGGAAGGATACAAGGGCAACGTCCTTGCCAGATTCGACGACGACCTTTTTGAATGAGGTGAATGGGTGTGTCTCTGGGCGGTGGAGGTTGGTTTGGTACACCTCGTCAGCGAGGAGGACAAGGTTGTACTGCTCGCAAAGATCGACAATCTCCTCTTGAGTTTTCCTGTCGATGAGGGAGCCAGTAGGGTTGCCGGGATTGATGATCACAAGGGCCTTCGGCTGGATTTTCCCCTCTTGGCGAACTTTCTCGAGATGCGACCTGATCTCGGGAACAGATGTACTCCAGCCTTGAGTCTCGTCGAGGTAGTAAGGAATCGGCGCTCCGGAATATTGGGCGAGAGTTGCAGTGTAGAGCGGATACTGTGGAATAGGGATAAGGAACCCTGACTTGCCGGGTTCGGATATAAGCATTGATATAAGGAGCGATACACCTGCGGAAGCGCCACCCGTGAGGAAGATATGATTAGGGTTTGCCGGATGTCCGTCCCGGGCTACATGCGAGAAAACACGTTGAGGTGGGTACTACAGGTCAATGTAACGAAACAAGCAAGTGAAGGGAAGAATACGGACCCTGGATAAATTCGGCGACGTGCCTGCGAATGAGCGGAACACCCTGGGAATGGGAGTATGCACCGATGGAACCGATTTCTTCCCATAGTTCATCTGTACGGGCAATGACGTCTTTTGGAAAAAGATGCGGAGCATGATTTTTGAGTTCCCTGTATTCCATCAACGCCGCAATCTGAGAGCAGCGATCAGTAGGGGATGATGCAAATGATTCCGCGTTGCGTTGCGGTATAAACAAAAGTGCAAGATGTACACACCTGTCTGACAAAGGTCAACGGGGGTTGATCGAGGCCCTTTTGCTGGGGATTTCCGATATTTGAGGAGATGACCTGATTGAAAGGGAGTCCGCTGGAGGTCGGGTTCTGCTGAAGCTTGACGCGGTACTGCTCTGCCTTGATAGCGAGCTCGCCACGCACAGCATACTGGACGTTGCGGATGGCAGGGTTGAGGTCGTCCACGGTGAGTCTGCTCATCGTTGCGAGCGATGCCAAGGATTTTTTGTGGATGGTGATGGGCGTTAGTTGGCAATGTAAATACGAGGAGAGCGGTAGCAATCTGATTGCCATCGGAATTTAAGCAAGAGATGATAGCTTGCCAAAAAAGGACATGTCAATATCACGTGCATTATACATCATGTGATGAACACACGTGATCTCGGCAAATGCCGCGACATACC
Source organism: Leccinellum rugosiceps (assembly GCA_038089755.1). Lineage (NCBI taxonomy): Eukaryota > Fungi > Basidiomycota > Agaricomycetes > Boletales > Boletaceae > Leccinellum > Leccinellum rugosiceps. The sequence continues at coordinate 11,550 of JBBPLL010000346.1, read as the reverse complement.
AGCTCCTCCGATTTTTTCGATCGACCGGGGTATTTGAACGATGCCAGACGCGTTCTTTGCATCCAAAAAACGAAAACGTTCCGCCTCTTCCACAAGTACAAAGAAACAGTTTCACAAGGACAAGTCCGCACGGTACTCCAAGTCTAATGAGTCGCAACCCAAGTCAAAATCAAAGAAACGCCGCGAGGACGAGGAACTAGGCTCGGACAGGACAGATCAGGATGACACTAATATCGACGATCTCGATCTCCGCGCAGGAGACGAGCCCGAGTCCAGTGGAGATGAGGACGTTGACGAGACACCCGCCCAGAAGCGTCTCCGGCTCGCAAAGCTCTACCTGCAGAATGTGACAGAGGGCCTTGGTGAGTCTGCTTTTCATCAAGCGATACTCACTCTTCAATGGTATTTGTGCAGCCGAGGGGGAATTCGATGCTGCTGATGTCGACAAGGAACTGATATCAGCACGCCTTCGCCAAGACGTACTTGAGCATTCTGGCAAAGTCCATCTATTCATTGCGGACGCTGTGAGTGACATCCATATCATCATTCCTCCTCAAAAAAAAACGTTCTTAGTATGACATCATCCCCGCTTCGCGTCTCCGTTGCCGCGGCCACCGGCTGTCCGTGACGTCGGCCGTGGCTACTGAAGACACCAAATACCTCTTCACTGCCTCAAAAGATGGTACCATAAATAAATGGAACCTCCATACTGGCCAAAAAATAGCCACATTTTACAAGAAGCGTTCAGACCCAAAAGGCAAAGGAAAGGAGAGAGCCAATCCGTTCGACATCGAGGGCCACACGGACGAGGTACTAACCCTGGCCGTCAGCAGTAATGGTCAATACCTTGCGAGTGCTGGGAAAGACAAAAAAGTCGGCGTTTGGGATGTTGAGAAAGATATATGGGTAAAAGGCCTCGGAGGACACAGAGACATTATTTCTGTGCGTTTATCCTTTCCTTTCTTTTCACATTATCGCTGATATTGTTCTGTATCACAAGAGTCTGACCTTCCGCAAAGGCACTCTACAACTATATAGCGGATCTTTTGACCGTACGATCAAACTTTTTGATCTCTCTGTTCTGGGATATGTCGAAACGCTATTCGGCCACCAAGACACCATTCTCTCCATAGATGCTCTCCGTGGAGAGGCAGCCGTCACAGCTGGAGCTCGGGATCGAACACTACGATTTTGGAAAATTCCAGAGGAAAGCCAGCTCGTATTCCGTGGCGGTGGGAAGAGTGTGCTTCGCGAACTACTAGAAGGGGGTGCGCTCGAAGGGCATGAAAGTGACGAAGATGGGGAAGGGAGGAAGGGGAAGAGCGCAGGAAAACAAAAAAAGTTCGTAGAAGGCAGTATTGAATGTGTCGCACTGGTCGACGAAACGAATTTTGTCAGCGGGGGAGACACAGGGTATGTTTGTACTTCCTTGACGCGTTGAGTAAAATGACCAATATTTCCCTGCTAGTTCAATATGTCTATGGAACACTCTGAAAAAGAAACCAGTGTTCACACAGGCACTTTCTCATGGTTTACACGAAGTCGAATCCTCCACTGAAGGCGTCGTCAAGACGCCACGGTGGATAACGTCAATAGCATGCCTGCGATACTCAGACATATTTGCTTCTGGTACATCACTCCCTGACTCCTGTTTCGCGAAATATTATCAGTCTGACAGTTCACACACTCAGGGTCATGGGACGGTACCATTCGAATATGGAAACTCGATTCGAAATTGAAATCCTTCTCCCTGGTGGGGACAGTTCCAGCCCTAGGCGTCGTCAACTCCCTTCAGCTTCTACCCGCACCCAAAGGATTCCTGAAGAGTACGTCATGGATCGGCCTGACTGACCAAAGTACCGTCGCAAGAACGGGAGGCGCCGATGGAAACTCGTCGACAGTCAAGATAACCGGCATTGAGGCCCTACTCTTGGTGGCCGGACTGGGTCAGGAGCACCGATTAGGGAGGTGGTTGACAATCAAGGGAGAAGGCGCAGTCAATTCGACAGTCGTACAGGCGTTTCTACCAAAGGTAGCACACGATTAATGATTCACAATGGGGTGTCGTGACTACTTAAATAATAGTTTGCCCGGATGAATCGACCAACTCCTCCGTCCATTCAACATTTACTTGTTCTACTCCACGCCAGATGGAACACTCCCCGCCTACAATACCTTTCGGTGGTGGAGCATTGCGAGGGACTCGCTTTCATTGGCACCTGCGAACTACGCACGTTCCTAGAACATTAACCCGCTTGCAGTGGATGGCACGTGTGACCCGAGTTGAGCACGGAGAAGAACGTGACTGTAATCCGAATCCGAACACAGTGATTGAGCCAGTCTATATCACATTAAACTACCAAGGTTTCAATCCTGTGACTATAAATGTCGTGCAACACAGGACCGTCCGGTGACCCACTGGCTTAAGGTATGTCGATTTTCGCGATGCATGTGCCAAACTTGCTGAGACAAGTTGTTACTCGCTGTCCCAGGATCACAGACTGGGGTAGCAACAACAGGAAAGCAACGTACCATTTCATCATTCGACCGTGAATTCACTGAAAGGGAAGAAAAACCCGTAGTTTGTCCTGGGATGACCTCTGGAGTCTCGACACAAACACGATGCACGGGCCCCTGGCAGGAGTCAAGAGTCGTTTGTGCACAAATCTTCCCTCGATTCGCTCCCGTAATCTAAGATCGTACCGAAATGCAACTTTCCCTTTCCCCCGTCCGTGGTAGACTGGTCTCGATTGGGTTTCGGTGCTGTGACGGGCTCACATACTCATACTCCGGTCTGCGAGCGCGCACCTGAGAATCGGCCTACAAAAATAATCAATAGCAGATTGCAACAGACAATAAAAGCAAGAAAGCTTGAAGCAAATCGCAACGGTTGTGGAAACAGGTCAGCGATCACAACGGTGAATCAGTAGGTTTCGTTGACGCCCATCATGCTATCAGGATGCTGACGAACGCATCAACCAGCCATTATGATCTCCCGTGCTGCGCTCTCGTTTGCTCTCGTCTTCTCGACGCTCCTTGGGCTTTCCACTCGTGCGAGGGCGATGTGCTATGCTTGCGAGAACTGCATCTACGACCCCGTTCTGGATGCGTCGTGTCTCAATTACTGGACGTGCTCCGGTGACACCATTACCTGTTATTACCCTTCTGGCGAAGATCCAGGAACGTTCACCGCGTGCGCATTCGAACTTACTGATGGGGTGAGTGCACACGCCGATAACGGGGACTACGTATTGATTTGGATCCAAACTTGAAGTACTTTTCTCTGACGTCCGACTCACCCACTCTTTGCGACAATTATGCGCGCATCGGGGACAACTCCAAATGTGAGCCGCCCAACGACCCTTGGAACGCCGTATCCGGCGTGTGTACGGGTTCAGAGGGCTATGTTGGAGAATCCAATTGAACGCGGAGTCTCTCGTAGACCTTGTAGTCTTGTATGAACCGAACGAAGATAGCTTGCAACATTGTACGATGTACCTGAACGGTGAGGGTGACCAAAAGAATGCAACCGGAGCGCACTCAGGTAGGTGAATGGTCAGCCACCTGGATCCCAACAGCGCCAACCGAAATCGAATGCTCTTAAGGGCAAAGCTCAAGCGGTTTCCCTTGTAGCGACAACAACCTCGTTCAGATTCACTGTTCCCCTGGGCCTGGAGTGAATACTAGTAGTAAGGCTGTTCCAATATCTGGATAGGGGTAAATGTTCTTCTGGGCAGAGTTCGAGAGCGTCAGACGGCCGGCCAACAATAATGTAAAGGCAGAGCATGTCTCGGCTGAAGTTGATAGTCTTGTCATGACTAGTCACTAGTCACTTCCCGTTGAATTGGTTATACCGAGCAGAGTGGCAAAGCTGAAGCTTATCTTCGGAAATGTAAAACGATTTAAGGCAAAGATTGAACGCTTCAACGTCCTCAAGCAGTCGCCTCGTTGAAACTTCCATTGCTGTAACCACACGGTACCAAAAGGAAGACATTCTGCAAGGATTTTGAGAGGTATCGAACGGTCTGGGTACTCTTGGGAGAGGCTGCTAGTGAGTCTTTCTTTCCTGGGGACAACGATTTCGTGAAGTCCAGGACTGCCGCGAGTGGTCGCAATAACGCCGGGGGAGTGCAAACGGTTCTGACTGCGAAAATTATCGCTCGAGGTGAGGGCCAGGAGGGCGAAGACACAGCGCCCGGGCCTGTCATGCCCACATGCAATCTGTCCCACCGCATTAATATCTTCGGGCCCCATTTCAATTTGATTTAAAATGGTGGTTTGGGAAAGAGTCATGATTCACTGAGTGGCATGAGGTTCAAATAGATGTCGCACTGGGGGTCCATGAGTCCACGATACTTGTTCAGACAAGTCGTTTCTCACAATTCTCAAGATCCGAAAAGACTCGGACGGGTAGCAACTTCGAGAAAGCAACACACCATTTCATCATTCGGCCGTGAAATCACCGAAAACGGATTGGAACTTGGAACCCGTGGTCTGTCCTGTGGCTTTCTATAGTCCTGGAGATCTTTGCTCTCTACAATCAGGGATTGCCGGTAAGCCTTTATTTGTGCACAGAACTCCCCTACTGTTGCGGCGGCTCCCGTCGTTCGACACCACACATTACAGAATGGTAACTTTCTCCTTCCCTCGTCCATGATAGGAACTAGCCGGGATTGGTTTTCGGTGCTGGCGGGAGTCGCACAATCCCATGTGCATGAGGACCCACTTGAAAATCAGCCTGCAGAACTAAATGGGAACGGATTGCAGCAGGCTATAAAGATAAGAAGGCTTGGAGCATCTGAGATACAACGACTCTGTGGACAACTTGGGTCAGCAACCATAGTATCAACGAACCAGTAAGTCTCGTTGAGGTCTGTCGTGGTCCCCTGAGGCTGAGACATCAACTAGTAGCCATCGTGATGTCCCGTTCTGCGCTCTCGTTTGCTCTGGTCCTCTCGACCCTGCTTGGGTTATCCACTCATGTGAGCGCGTTGTGCTATGCTTGCGCGAATGCCATCTACGATCCCCTTTCGGGGACAGGTCTCGACTACTGGACGTGCTCTGGTGACACCTTCAGCTGCTATTATCCTTCTGAAGATGATCCATCAGTACTCATCGACTGTGCATGGGAGCTTGTGGCTGGCAGTAATGGGGTAAGTGTACATACACCACTAAGAGGGACTATATGTATTGAGTTTGATCCAAAGCTGGAGTTCGCTCTGACGGCTGACTCATCCTCTATTTGCGTTGGTAACCAACCCTACGGGGATAACCGTCCTTGTGATCCGCCAAATAACCCTTGGAGCATTGGATCTGGCTGTACGGCTGTAGAGGGTTATGTCGGATATGGCACAAAGTAGGCGGAAACATATGTGAAATGAGTTCAGGAGTCAGAATCAGGACTGTAATTTTCTGCCATGGCTTACATAGAATGGAACGAAATAATGTGTGGTACTTAGTACTGGGCTGGTGTCGCTAACTGTATTGTACTGCTTGTCACCTAACTCGATGTATCCCCGCTTGAAGTTAGGCTTCAACAACCCTCAGACACCAATCATCGAAACCTTCAAGTTAATGCACCAGCAAATTGCACCAATGCTATACCCGTGATATCCCCCGGAAATGCAGTTGGGAAAATCAAGCCACGGCGTGTGGGCCCCGTGGAGGCTAGTAGTAACGTTGCACGGGCGGGAGTCACGGGAGAGTAAATCTACCTTGACGAACTGCATGCTGGAAACCGAGTTGCGAACTTGAAGTTCAGGACCAATGGTGTTTTTCTCTGCGGTACAGACTTAACTGCAAGTTGAAGATCCCCCGGGCCGTTTTGGCCCGTGCCATCATGTCAACGTCTGATCACTCGTTCCCGTGCATAAGCTTGGAATGGAGCATTTTTCTGCACGGTGGAAACATCACCAAAGGCTTTCATGTGAATAGGGTTACTGTAATTGGAAAGTAAGCAACAAAGGGGCTGTTTCCTTCCGCGGCATCAACCGTCGTGAGCATCGTTGTAATACATTCTGAGGGCACGATCCGCGTCTAGCGGATACCTATCCCAAGTACAACGCGGGGAAGCACGTAGCTGTAAGCTTGGCATAATGAAGGGCGGCCGCAATCTACATCAAATTCCCGAAAGACTTGAGAATTTTTTTCACCATTTGACGTGAATTAATTGAAAAGGGAACGGGATCCTTGGACCGTCCGGGACGGGATGATCGACATACATGTCTATACCGCCCCAACGATCGGGTGTGAATTCAAGTTGTACATGAACTTGTCGCGGCCGCGTGGTTCGACACCGAATTTTAGAACCGTGCGGAAAAGCGACTTCTCCCTTCCCTCGTCCGCGATAGAGATTATTTCTGTGCTGTGATGGGGCTCGCACAACTAAACGGGAGCAGATTGGCAGGCTATAAAAACAAGAGGGCTTAAAGAATAGATTGCAAAGAGTGTGGAAACTAAACCGGTAAGTCCCGTTGAGATCTAAATTGCGCCACCTGGGCCAGATGCTGAGATCTGAAGCCATGTATCATTCTGCGCTCTCGTCCGCACTCGGCGGTCCGCTCGACACTTCTTGGGCTTTCCAGCCGTGCAAGTGCGAATTTCGATGCGTGCGGGAATTGCACGATGCATCACCGACCCCATTCTGGAATCAATTACTGGACGACACTATCACCTGCTATTACCCTTCTGGCGAAGACCCAGGAATGTCCACTGTGTGCGTATTCGAACTTACTGATGGGATAAGTGCACGCGCCGTTCATGGTAACTGTACGTATTGAGTTGGATCCAAAGTTCTTCGTTCTGACGCCCGACTTACCCTCGTTTTGTGACCTTAATGGCATAGATGAGCAAATTGGGGAAAATGCGCATTGCGAGCCGCCCGACAACCCTTGGCTCGTTGGAGTTGGCTGTACGGGTTCAGAGGGTTATGTTGGTGAATCTACTTGGACAATGGCCCTTTGGGACCTGTATATGGTATTGGTTATGTAGGCGGAAGCACATACTACATAATGGCGTCTAAACTTGATCGATGCCGGATAGGCTTGAATGCGGCTCGAATGAAATGAAGATCGAACTTGAAGGTGTGGTACCTAACTTAGATTACCCAGGCTGGTGTCGCCAACCGTACCGCTCGTCGGCTAACTCGATGGCTTGACTGTTCCCGGACATTGATAACAGATCATCGGAAATTTTGACGTGTACCACCAATTCTACACTGGGGAAACGCAAGTAAGAAAAGCAAGGCATGGCGTGCGGAGCCCCAGCATGGAGGCCAGAAGCAACTTTATCGTACGGGCCCGGTCCCGAGAGAGCAAATCGGATCAAACCTTAGCATACTGCGGGTGACACCAGAAACTCGCTGTAGATCAGTAAGGTTTTCCTCCGCTTGGCCGATACCATACACTCACCTTCAAGTTAAGCCTCTGAATCCGCGCCATCATGTCAACGTTCACTCATTCTACTCGTGCGTCAGCTTGGGGTGGACGGAGTCTCCGTCCATAAACAGTATTGTAGTGAAAATATCACCTGTGAACTTGGTTACCAGGCCTTCCCAAGACACTTCAGGTTTAGCCTAAAATTTCGGTCGTGAACCGAATATTGCAACTCCTGCAACTCCCCCCCTCCCTCGTCCGTGGTAGGTACTAGCCTGGATTGGTTTTCGGTGTTAGGGTGGGGGCCGCACAACCCCATGTATGAGAACTCACCTGAGAATCGGCTTCCAGAACTAAATAGGAGCAGACCATGACAGGCTATAAAGACAAGAAAGCTTGAAGCATAGATGCAACGACTGTGGACAAGGGTCAGCAACCTCAACAGTAAACCAGTAAGTCTCGTTGAGGTCTATTATGCTACCAGCCTGAGGCTGAGACATCGGCTAGTAGCCATCGTGATGTCCCGTTCTGCGCTCTCGTTTGCTCTCATCTTCTCGACCCTACTTGGGCTTTCCACTCGTGCGAGCGCATCGTGCTATGCTTGCGCGAATGCCATCTACGACGGCTCTTCTTCTACAGGTCTCGACTACTGGACGTGCTCTGGTGACACCTTCAGCTGCTATTACCCTTCCCTAGAAGATCCAGGAACGCTCTACGACTGCGCATGGGAACTTGAAGCTGGCACTGATGGGGTAAGTGTACACACCATTATGAGGGACTGTGTGTATTGAGTTCGATCCGAAGACGGAATTCGCTCTTACGGCTGACTCGTCGTCTATTTGCGTTGGTAATATACCCTACGGGGATAACCGCGTTTGCGACCCGCCCAATAACCCTTGGATCGTTGGAGTTGGCTGTTCAGCTTCAGAGGGCTATGTCGGATACAGCACAAGGTAGGCGGAAACATACATGATAATGGTTTCCGGATTATATATATATATACTTGCCACGGATAAGCTTACATACATCGAGCTTGAATGGAACGAAACTTGCAAGTGTGATGCTTAACTTAGGCTGGTGTCGCCGACTGTACCGCCTGTCACCTAACTCGATACATAGTTACTAGGCTTCGACAACCCCCAGACATTAATCATTGAAAAGCTTGACGCACCACCAATGCTATACCGTGATATCCCCTGTAAATGCAGCTGAGAAAGGCAAGGCACGATGTGCGGAGCCGTGGAGGCCAGAAGCAACTTTGTTGCACGGGTTAGGGTCCTGAGAGAGCGGATCAGATCAGACCTTGGCATACTGCGTGTGACACCGAAAGCCCGCTTCAGAATCAATAAGGTTTTCCTCCAGTGTTCGACCGATACCATATACTCACCTTCAAGTGTGGAAACGCAAACTTCAGCCACGTAGTGCATGCTGGCACTCGGAGCCCTCCGGGTCCGTGTCATCATGTCAACATTTACTCGTTCAACCCGTACGGCAGCTTGGAGTGGAGTATTTCTCTGTGCACAGGATATTATTGCAGTAGAAACATCACCTGTGAACTGGGTTACCCGGCCTTGTGAAGCATTTTTCCGCCCCGTCCGCGGGACATTTTTGTAGCGGAAACATCATCTGTAAACGTGGTTACCAAGCCTTCCCGAGAAACTTTGGCCTAAAATTGCGGTCGTGAGCCAACTATTGCAACTCCCGCAACTCCCGCCTTCCCTCGTTCGTGGTAGGAACTGGCCCGGATCGGTTTTTGGTGCAGGGATGGAGAACTCACCTAAGAATCGGCCTGCAGAACTAAATAGCAGATTGTAACCGACTATAAAGACAAGAAAGCTTGAAGCATAGATGCAACGACCGTGGGCAAGGGACAGCAACCACAACAATAAACCAGTAAGTCCCCGGGCCGTTGAGCTCTATCATGCTACCAGGCTGAGACATTAGCTAACAGCCATTGTGATGTCCCGTTCTTCGCTCTCGTTTGCTCTCGTCATCTCGACCCTACTTGGCCTTTGCGCTCACGCTCGCGCGTCGTGTTATGCTTGCTCGAATGTCATCTACGACGGTTCTTCTTCTACAGGTCTCGACTACTGGACGTGCTCTGGTGACACCTTCAGCTGCTATTACCCCTCTCTAGAAGATCCATCAACACGCTATGACTGCGCATGGGAACTCGTACCTGACACTGATGGGGTAAGTGCACACACCACTGAGGGAGATTATATATATTGAGTTTGATCCAAAGCTGGAATTCGCTCTGACGGCTGACTCGTCGTCTATTTGCGTTGGTAATTTACCCTACGGGGATAACCGCCCTTGCGATGCGCCCAACGACCCTTGGATCATTGGGGTTGGCTGTACAGCTTCAAAGGGCCATGTCGGATATTAAAAAAAAAGTAGGCGGAAAGATATATAATGGTTTCTGGACTGTAATTGTTGTCACGGATAAGCTTACGTAGAATGAAACGAAAGTTGCAGGTGTGGTACTTACCTTTGGCTGGTGTCGCTAACTGTACCGCTTGTCACCGAACTCGATGCATCCCCGCTTAAAGTTAGGCTTCAACAACCCCCAGACATTGATCATTGAGAATTTGGACCCAGCACTAATACTATAGCGTGATCCTAACCGTGATATCCCCTGGAAATACAGTTAGGAAGAGCAGGACGGCCCCCGTGGAGACCAGCAGCAATATCACACGGTTAGAGTTATGAGAGAGCAAATCTACCTTGGCGAACTACATGCCGGAAACGGAGTCGCGAAGTTTCGAATCAATAACATTTTTCTCCGCGGTTACGTACTTACCTGCAAGTTTGGAATGCAAACAGTACCCCGTTTCGGCCCGTGCCATCATGTCAACGTCTGATCACTCATTCCCGCGTATAAGCTTGGAATGAAATAGTTTCTCCGCCCACAGAGGCTTTCATCTAAATAGGGTCACTGTGATTGAAAAGTAAAGTAACAGAGACTGTTTCCTTCCGCAGCATCAACCGTTGTGAGCACCACTTACATTTTGAGGGCACGGTCCGTATTCCAAGTTGAGCGCGGGGAACGTGATTGTAACCCATGCATAGTGAAGGGAGCGCGATATACATCAAATTCCTGGAAGATTTGAGAAAAATGCGACTGTGAGTCAGCAATAATTGTCGTCTAACGCTGTGGGGACCTTCCGGCGACCTAGGGCGTGTCAGTTCTGCGACACTGTTTGAACAAGTTGGTAAATTGTATCTCGCACTCGTGGCGACATCTTGAGCAGCGCGAGCGAGCAAGTGACCCACTATTTACCATTTGACGTGAATTCAAGAACACGAACTTGTCACGGCTCCGTGGTTCGACTCCATATTTTAGAATCGTGCGGAAATACAACTTCCTCCTTCCCTCGGCCATGGTAGAGACTATTTCGGTGCTGTGATGGGGGTCGCATAACTAAACAGGAGTAGTTTTGCAAGCCATAAAGACGAGAGCTTGAAGAATAGTTTGCAACGGCTGCGGACAAAATCAGCGACCAAACCGGTAAGTCCCGTTGATCCAATACTTTGCCGCTGAGACGCCAGCTAGACGTTTCATTTTGTCTCATTCGCTGTCGTTCTCTCGACCCTCCCCGGGCTTTCCACCCATGCAAGTGCGAACTGTTGTGCGTGCGGGAATTGCATCACCGACCCGTTCTGGGAGCGTCATGTATCAATTACTGGACGTGATCTGGTGACATCATTATTGCTATTATCCTTCTGGTGAAAACACAGGAACGTTCACCGCATGTGTATCCGAACTTCAAACTGATGGGGTGAGTGCACACGCCGCCGTTGACGGGAACTGCATGTATTGAGTTGGATCCAAAGTCCTGACGCCACACACACCCCCGTTTTGCGGGCTTTATGGCATGGATGCCAGTGAGGCGTGGGTGGAAAACGAGCATTGCGAGTCGCCCAACAACTCTGCAATGGCTCGTCGGAGTTGGCTGTACGGGTTCAGAGGGCTATGCTGATGAATCCGTTTAAACAGTGGCTCTTTGGGGCTTGTATACAGCATTGGTGAAGTAGGTGGAAACATATAATGATTTCCGGACTGTATCACGGATAAGCTTGAACACCGTGAGTTCATTGAGGAATGAAATCACGTCGAGGCGGCTGTGCTAGTAAAAATTGCCAAATCGTACACTACTCCATCAGCTACTTTCAC